>SZWC01009327.1:0-33201 GCA_023375785.1 Penium margaritaceum | reverse complement strand
CCCCGCTCTCTTTCTCTCCCTTTTCCCAATCTGTCTCTCTTCATAGCCACATTCAAAACTACCTGACTCAAAAATAATATTCGCGTCATTTCGTTTTTAGTTTTGACTTACACATTTTTTTCTAGCAGAATGAATATATATTTTCTGTTGACCTCAAACTGTGCTCCGTTTCTTAAACTCGTTTCTCATATACGTACATGAATATCGCATTGAGCCGACCTGTCTAGGACACCTGTCCGAAGAGTTTGCCCCAGTTGACGGTCGCCAAGGATGACGGCCGTTGTTTCGTGTTTGGATAGCTATCGATGTCATGACAATCTGCCGACCTGCTGTCGGTAATGAACCTGTCATCGCTCCTTACGTAAGACCCCCCCTAGTGCGCAGAATAGTGTATATGGGTCAGTGTGCTCGATTTCCCTTGGAAATTACACTTACCGTACACCGAGTGCATGAATCTGCACATCTCACATTGTCATTGGTTTGCGATGAAGTCTTCAGTCCAAAAGCCACAGTTTGAATAAAAAATCACTAAATATTGCTCTCAACTAATAGCGACATGGTTGTGTTTGTCGTTTATGGTGATAACCCAGATTGGTTTGGGTGTCTTACTCACAATTGCAGCTTGCATCACTGTTGTGTAGAATAAGAGACTGTTCGTAAGCATTTCTTCAAACTTTACCCATCAGCAAAAAAAAAATAGACTTACCAACGTTAGCCATTGACCAAACAGTATCTGATCAAGAGAACGTTTTATCAGACTCAATATTTCTCACTTTGTCCTCTTTCTACCTGTTATAAGTAAGCATGCAAATCCTGGTAAAAAAATCAACGACGTTTGGTTCATTAGAAAGTTCAAACACGAGTAAATCTGGATAGATGTGTGATTTGAATGGAATGAGAGAGACATTTTTGTTGCAGTTTAACCGAAGGATGAATTTGTCCGAGGTGCCTTGTTCGACACCCGTCTTGACGCAATAGATAGATAGATTACTATGTTCATTGTCGCTACCCCTCCACGGGGAATGGACGGTGGCACAGAGCCACATGTGACAGTGGGAGTCAGGAGGGACATACACGCACAATTTGTCCGACGTGCCTTGTTCTACACCCGTCTTGACGCGGGCTGCCTTCCGTCGGAATTCGTAGCTACATCATGCCTTCGCCCTTCTTGGTCAGTCGGAGGGGCCTGGCTTGGGAGCGCCGTCCCATTGGATGCCCGTCTGAGAGGAAAAGCGATCATGTTGAATGCCTTCAAATTCACGCATGGATCAAAATCGACGGATGGATGAATACTCTTGTGTTTGATTTCGACAGCTCCGGTAAAATGGGACCAAAATGTTCCAAATACACCGATGAATCAGGATCTCAGCACATGCATCTTGGACCAATGAGAGCAGCCTCGGAGTCCGCACGATCCGTGGGTTGGATATTCCTCGCTGTTTGGAAATTTTTGGGTACTGTTTGTCGGTGCCAGTGAATTGGATCCTGTCTGTTTGAATCGAAGAAGAACATGGTGTGTGTAGGAGAAACTTTGTCAACCTGCTGAGAACTCAAAAAGGTCCCCATCGATTAGGGTCGCTGTCTACTCGGTCGCCCGAACAGTACATGCGAGACTGGTTTCCAACGATGGCAGGTCGTCGCTTATGTGCGGCTTGAAAATAGGCATGAACTAGACATAAAAGTCCGAAGTCAAAATTGAAAACATACTGACAAGCGGAACAGCCACCTACCATCGCTGCGATGTGGACCTGTCACCTCGCGTCTATGCGAGTCGCAAACCAAGCAGTTTGCATATAGTTGCCCTTAACCGAATTAGGGGCCAAATACACAGTTTTTTCGGTGGTCGTGTTTTTCATTCGTGAGACTACTGGACAAGAATGTCCTAGAAAGCGTTGGGCCGAGTTATTCAGTCGGCGCCCGGTTTTGTAATCTGGACTATTGCGGTAGACATTCTGGAGGATCCTATTTCGTCCACTTCTTCCTTCGACGTTGGATAGCGAGGGGACCGACCAGGTTTGATTCTTGGATCTCCAACGTTCTCCGATGTAGACAATGTCTCTCTCTTTTTATACGTTGGACTGTTCCGGAGTACATAAAGTATTGAACGTAGTGTGCGTTTGACGTCATAATCCCCTTTGGAAGGGGCGAAATGTCGCTCGACACTATTTCTCTCACATCATCCAACAGCAAGCCATAACTGATCTATGCTATAGAATAAGGCCAGAATGTTATACCTTCAGTCTGTTCGAAGTCATTCTGCAGGGTTCAACAGAGATATTCCCTAATTAATCCACCTCTCACTTGTATTCTTGAAAAAAAATCATCCTCATTGATTGCACAGTATAGTAAACACATCCGCCTTCTCAATCTAATGCATCGTGCGGCGGTAGCGGCCATGAAATTTATTAATTCTGAACTACAAGGTATCTCAACTGTCATCGCTGCGGTTTGGAACCGAGTAAAGAGTGAATTTGATGCGCAATCAGATGGTTTGTGATGGAACAAACACCAAGGCGGCCATACTCTCTGTGCGTGATACGTGCACTTCTCCACTTATTTCGTGTGCACTCACCACATGCACTACCCCCATACACTGGGTGGCTTCTCTACACCATCTTGCGAGGACTAAAGCCGTGAATCAAGTGCGAAAAGTCTGTTTAGCTCAATGTGATCGGCGAACCTCTTCAACAAAAAGGTCGCGGTTGAATAACCGACCGTCAAGTTCAAAGTGAGAAACTGCTTGAAGTGATGTTTCAAAGAAAGGAGCAACCAATGGTACAAGCGGATGAACCAGATGTTGCTTATAAACAATGAGCTTCGTAGCAGAAAGATGAAATAAAATACATGTTTGTAGAGTAAGAAAACCATTGGACACATGTACGTCCAAAAAATCATTCTTGTTGTACGACCCTAAAAAACCCATTCAACATGGTGAATGTTTTCTTTAAAGATTAGCTTACAATATTCCACCATTCATGGATATGCTTGTACCAAATTTGGAGTGGCTTTCTATAGATATAGAAACAAATAATGCATTAAGAAACATGTACGTACATGTAGATTAGAAGGAAAATATAATATACGTTAAAGAAAACAGTTTATATTACACATAGGACAAAAAATGGGTGTGCTGGGACACATGAGAAAAAGTAGCGCATTGAGTGTGCTTTCCGTGCATTTTTCTATGGTGAATGAGCGCACTTACAACATACATTATCCCCAAACAATGTGGTCCTTCCTAGGAAGATATCTCGTTTGGCTATTTAAGACAAAAATCAAGGTGTGATGGGAAGCATGAGAAAAAACAACACACTAAGTGCGCTCTTAGTGTATTTTCTTGTGGTGACTGAGTGAACTTGCCACATACACTAGCCCCAAGCACTCAGGTCCTTCCTAAGAAGACAACTGTTTTGGCCATACACAACAAAAGGCAATGTGTGCTGGGACACATGAGACAAATTAGCGCACTGAGTTCGCACTTAGTGCGTCTTTCTATAGGGACTGAGCGCAGTTGCCACATACACTAGCCCCACGCACTAAGGTTCTTCCTAAAAAGATATTATTCTGGTTACATGAGACAAAATGCAATGTGTGTTGGGACACGTGAGACAAATGAGCACACAGAGTGCATTCTTAATGTACTTTCTTATGGTGAGTGAGCGCACTTGCCTCATGCACTAGCCCCACACACTGAGGTCGTTTCTAAGAAGATAGTTGTTTAGCCATACAAGACAAAAGTTCACTCTTCCTACATACACTAGGAGTGTACGATGGCTCCTAATAACTCCCTTTGAAGAGAGCACACTCAAGGCACACACTGAAAAGCCAGTGTATGAAATGACCTCGATTAACCATACCTTGGATGCGTTGTGTCACACGAGTGATAATGCAGCTATTAGGGGATCATCATGGAAATCTATGAATCACTCACTCCTCAAAACCATCTGATGCTCAAACATCTAAATGCCTATCCACAAACACCCTCCCTTGGGATGCGGTAGTTGTGAACAAGGTACCAAATGAGGAGACACACAAGTTCCCTCCTCAATGAGTGGATCCTATGAACAAGGACCTCAACACCATAGCACCAAAATGAATTTGTTCCCCTTGCATGCAGAAGGCCACGACTTGTCGCGTGCAGATATCATCACATCTACCCCTCACTCAAATGATCCTGGGTTGAATAACCAAACAACAACTATATCTAACAAAAGATGAAGAAATGAGGATGTCACATGAGAAGGGAAGATGGTGTTGTAATGGCTGCCATGTACACAACTCACTCACTTATGTGTGTCACTCCAGCTCCAAAATAGGAAAAGAAGAGTAGGAAAGTCTCACATCAGACATTTGGACACCACATAATGTCCTAGTTGGTATGGTACTGGTTATCACCATCATCAGAATCAGAGGGTGCAAGAGTGGAGAAGATGCTGCCGTATTCTCCATGATTGGAAGAACGACGTGAGGCTAAATCTCTCAGATCCAATAATTCCCAAAGGTTCCAACTACCAGGTTCCTCTAAACCACCCTCACCTGACTAGAAAACTGTTTCAACAGAGAAGATGGTGTCCGATGCTCATAGACTGAAGGATAGGAGTGAGAATTACTTTGTGCATATTAAGCTCACTATTGTAGTGTCAACTGCAATCCTCAACGAGTAGCTCAGCTGATGTACCCTGAACTACATACAACCAATTCACTACAGCATGAAACTCGCACACTATATGCATGTGTATGCAGTCGCTCCTCTGCATGCCCCTGGATGAAAGGTTTATCCTGGGCTGTGGAGGTCGCGGTGGATTATTTTTCTTGGAAATTGGCTTCATGGATCTGTTGCTCACGGATGAGGGGAAAAAAAACATCCACCTTGGTACAGAATCTTAAACACGTATGACTGGGTGCTACTACCTCATCCAGAGAAACTAACTCAAGGATCCTCCATCATAAGAAATAGATACTTGGTACGGGCGAGCGTAAAAAGCAGCACGATGTGTGGAAGCACGGGAGCGTGACAAGAGCGAAAACCCAAGAGTGAGAGCGAGGAGTTAGTCGGAAACGAGATGAAAGAAGACATAAGAAGCGAGAAAGACCGTCGTTATTTGGAGTAGAACAGGACACGCAGGGAGAGTGTGATAGTTGAGAGGAACACATTGGTTGATGTGAGCAAAGCTGAAGAAGTAAGAAAATAGATTAATTGAAGTGATGCAAGAGAGCAGCGGGATATTTGATGGAGAAGGCTGAGCGATAGAGAGAAAATGGCAGAGCAAAGAAACGGCCGTGATTACCGCAGAACCAAAGGTAAACAAGATTAGCAGAATGGTTCAGTGTCTGCCAGCTTCAGCTAGTGCAGGCAGTCACTTTGAGAGTGACAGGTTGGAATCAAAACTTGAACAAATTTTATGATCAACCAATGGATCGTCAAGTTTGAGAGACACGCTTTCCAAAAAGCCCAAGATCGTGAAAATCCACTATTTCGATGCAAAGTTATGCTGAAAACAAAGTCAACCAGGGCTACTATCTTCTCTCTATGTAAGACTGTCGCCTTGTAAGGACCATAACCTTGTTGTTTCTTGCTCAAACTTGCAAACTAGCAATCCAAATTAAATTATTTTTCCTAAGCTTTCCATTGGTGTAAAAATATTTGCATTCCATTGGTAAGTTTGGGAGAAACGCCGGTTACAAGTTGGCTGGTTTGAGCTGGAGTAGGAGCCATGGTAAATCCTGTTTTCAAAATGGTATATCTTTCAAACTTCCCTCTTGATGACCCTCTTTTATGGGTCCATCTGAAATTTTTTTAGCTTAACTTTCTCGTGGTGGACTTATTTTTTTTTTATTCCTAGCATGATGGCCTCTACAATCCATTTTCTTTTATACAAATTTCTTGCAGCAGTAGTAGCAGAAGCAGTGATAGCACCGCCACTCAAGGGCCGCATTGAGCATCACCAAAATGGAAGCAGTAGGCACGGTGACAGCAGCCTAGTCCTTGGAAATTCTGGAAGGACACGCTAACCTCACATTTTGGAAGATCCGTACCCGCCTCATTTTGGAGGAGAGGGTCTTGTGGGAGGTGGTGAGCGGCGATGGGCTAGCTCCAAATCCACAGGCAAAAGGCATCACCGCAGTGGAGGTGGTGGCGGAGAAGATGCCGCAGAAATGTGCGGCAGATGCAAGTTCATCTACAAGTGCAACAGTGGCATATGATGAGTGGAAAAAGAAGGACAAGCAGGCCTACAGGTTGCTTGTCAACACCATCTCCAACCTGCATCTTTAGTATATGAGTGAGAAGGCTAGTGCAGAGGAGGGGTGGGATGTGTTGTGCAAGAAGTATGAGAGCAAGGATCTTGCATTCCTCATGCTCTTGGAGGAGAAGATGATGGCATAATAAATGCAGGGTGGTGAAGGGATGAAGGCATATTTGGACAGGGCAAAGGACCTAGCAAAATAGCTGAAAGCGGCCGGGAACCCCGTGGAAGAGATGCGCTTCACCCGCCTCTTGCTGAGGGTACTCCCAACGAGCTACAACACAGTGCAAGAGACGTAAGAATGCCAGCCAACTCTTGACCTCGACTTCATTTACACGGGCCTGATGCAGGTAGAACTGCGCCGTAATGGAGAAAAGCGCAACGGCGGAAGCAGTAGCGAAGCACCTTTTATGGCACTGGGCTCACGCAACCAGGACTAGCAGTAGTAGTCTAGGCAACAGAGAGGCAAGAAGAAAGGCAAGTGCCACTACTGCTATAAAGAGGCGCACTACAAGAAAGAGTTCTTCAGGTTGAAGAGAGACACAAAGACTAGCATCAACAGTAGCAAAAGCAAGAGTCTCGATAGCAGCAGCAGCAGCAGTCACAACAGCGTCAGCAACAGCAGCAACAGCAGAATCAGGCTAGAGTGCGCCACATTGGCAACATGAACGTGACCAAGGAGGTGCCCGACTGCCTCTTCATGGCAATTTCCGACATGTCGCATGTGAAGAAGGTAGACCTGACATGGTACAAGGACTCAGGGTGCACCAAGAGTCCAACGCACCACAAGGAGTGGTTCTCGCAGTTGTTGGCAATCCCCCCTTGACCTATTGCTTTGGGTAATGATCCGGTGGTGTATGGCGTGGGGATTGAGATTGTGGAGATGTGGTTGGAGACCTTGTGTGGCATTGAAGTGGGAGTATTCCATGGAGTGTTGTGTGCACCTGATGTTGCGTTCAACCTTCTCTTAGTCTCGTCTCTCACCAACACAATACTGCGCGTCGTCTTTGACGATGACTACGTCTACATCCTCGACAAGGGTACATGAGAGAAGTTGGCCAGGACGGTGAAGGAGGGCGACATGTTCTGCCTACTGGGGGCAACTAAGATTCTACGTGAGCAGAGTCTTACAGTAGTGGTGTCAGCAATAGATGATGAGATCTGGCATGCGCGCTACGGCTATAATGCCATGCACGCCTTGCACCAGCTTCAAGCAAAGCAACTGGTGTGTGACTTACCCACCATCTCCAACTTTTAGCAACCGTTATTAATCAGGTGTTTGTAGGGGGAGCAGCATCGCGATGCGTTCTCTAGAGCAGGGGAACATGCGAAGGGGGTATTGGAGCTGGTCTACACAGACATGTGTGGCCCAATGCAGACCCACAGCTTTGGAGGCTCTAGGTAGTTTTTGACCTTCATTGATGATTTCCGTCGATACATATATGAGTACTTCCTTTCTTCCATGGACCAGTGCTTTGACAAGTTCAAGGAGTTCAAGGCAATGGTGGGGAATCAGACAGGAAAGAAAATCAAGGTGTTGTAAAACGACCGCAGTGGAGAGTACCTGAGCAAGGAGTTCCAGGACTACCTCCCAATAGTTGGCATCAAGGTACAGTATACTGTGACATACTAGTCGTAGCAGAACGGAGTAGTAGAATACGCCAATCGCAACATCGTTGAGTCGGCGTGCTCCATGTCGCACGTGGCTTGGTTCCCATACAACTTCTGGAGGTATGCTTAATCGGGGTCTTTTTGTACACTGTTAGATGGGTGTATAGGTACCTACGTCATAAGGTAGTTTCCTAGAATGTCACGAGGCTTCTAAGAGTTTTTTGGCATACATGACCATTTTAGGTCTCCTAAGAATATCTAAATACACCTACTCTGCGTACATCTATTTTCGTAGCAACTACATCTACAACCTTGTCCATTTCGCACATACTGGCACATTTATGTTCCCAATATCTTCTTGATTGGATGAGTCCCCCCCTCCCGGATTGCATATGGCCAGTGTATGAGGAAGTGTATGTGGTGGAAGTCGCGAGACGTACACTAGTGTATGTCTCGTGACTTCCAGGAAACTCTCTCAAAAGAGTTCATTAGTGTGTTTTTTTTGGACCCCCCCACATACACCGCCTCATACACTCGCCTCATACACTTTCCCGTATTAGGGTGGGGGGAGGCAGATCCGTCGACATCGCTTGGTCCATCCCCCCCCCCACCGGATTGCATATGGCGAGTGTATGAGGGAGTGTATGTGGTGGAATTCTCGAGACGTACACTAATGTACGTCTCGCGACTTCCGGGAAACTCTCTTGCAAGAGTTCATTAGTGTATTTTTTTCGTAACCCCCCCACATACCCCCCCACATACACTCACCTCATACACTTTCCTGTATTGGGGGGGGGGGGAGACTGATCCGTCCACATCGCTCGGTCCATCCCCCCCCCCCCCATTGTATATGGTGAGTGTATGAGGGAGTGTATGTGGTGGAAGTCGCGAAACGTACACAAGTGTACGTCTCGCGACTTCCAGGAAACTCTCTCACAAGAGTTCATTAGTGATTTTATTTTGTACCCTTCCAGATACACCGCCCCATACACTCGCCTCATACACTTTCCCGTATTGGAAGGGGGGGGGGGAGACGGATCCGTCGACATTGCTCGGTCCACCCCCCCCCCCTATTGTATATGGTGAGTTTATGAGTGTACGTAGTGAAGTCGCGAGACGTACATAAGTGTACGTCTCACGACTTCCGGGAAACTCTCTCAAAATAGTTCATTAGTGTATTTTTTCGTATCCCCCCACATACACCGCCTCATACACTCGCCTCATACAATTTCCCGTATTGGGGGGGGGAGAGACTGATCTGTCGACATCGCTCCGTTCATCCCCCCCCTCCCCGATTGTATATGGTGAGTGTATGAGGGAGTGTATGTGGTGGAAGTCCCAAAACGTACACTAGTGTACGTCTTGCGACTTCCGGGAAACTCTCTCACAAGAGTTCATTAGTGCATTCTTTTTGTACCTCCCTAGATACACAGCCTCATACACTTGCCTCATACACTTTGTCGTATTCAAGGGGGGGGGAGATTGATCCATCGACATTGGTCGGTCCATCCCACGCCACCCGGATTGTATATGGTGAGTGTATGAGTCAGTGTATGTGGTGGAAGTCGCGAGACGTACACTAGTGTACGTCTCGCAACTTCCGGGAAACTCTCTCACAAGAGTTCATTAGTGTATTTTTTACATAACACCCCACACACCGCCTCATACACTTCATACACTTTCCCGTATTGGGGGGGTTGCAGATGGATCCGTTAACATTGCTCCGTCCATCCCCCCCCACCCAGATTGCATTTGGTGAGTGTATAAGGAGGTGTATGTAGTGGAAGTTGCCAGACGTACACTAGTGTACGTCTCGGGACTTCCGGGGAACTCTCTCACAAGATTTCATTAGTGTATTTGTTTTGTACCCCCCCACATACACCACCTCATACACTCGCCTCGTACACTTTCCCGTATCGAGGGGGGGGGAACTGATCCATGAACATTGCTCTGTCCATCCCCCCCCCCCGGATTGTATATGGTGAGTGCATGAGTGAGTGTATTTGGTGGAAGTCGCAAGACATACAGTAGTGTACATCTCGCGACTTCCGGGAAACTCTCTCACAAGAGTTCATTCGTGTATTGTTTTCGTACCCCCCCACATACACCGGCTCATACACTCGCCTCATACACTTTCCCGTATTGGACGGGGGAGACTGATCCGTCGACATCGTGGGTCTATGCCCCCCCCCCTCCGGGATTGTATATGGTGAGTGAATGAGGGAGTGTATGTGGTGGAAGTCGCGAAACGTACACTAGTGTATGTCTTGCGACTTCCAGGAAACTCTCTGACAAGAGTTCATTAGTGTTTTTTTTTTCGTACCCCCCCAGATACACCGCCTCATACACTCACCTCATACACTTTCCTGTTTTGGTGGGGGAGGGGAGACTGATCCATTGACAATTCTTGGTCCATTCCCCCCCCATCCAGATTGTGTATGGTGAGTGTATGAGTGAGTGTACGTGGTGGAAGTTGCGAGACGTACACCAATGTATGTCTCATGACTTCTGTGAAACTCTCTTGCAAGAATTCATTAGTGTATTTTTTTCGTACCCCCCCCACATACATCGCCTCATACACTCACCTCATACACTTTCATGTATTGGGGGGGGGGAGGAGACTGATCCGTCCACATCGCTCGGTCCATCCCCCCTGGATTGTATATGGTGAGTGTATGAGGGAGGGTATGTGGTGGAAGTCGCGAAACGTACACAAGTGTACGTCTCACGACTTCCGGGAAACTCTCTCACAAGATTTCATTACTGTATTCTTTTTTGTACCCTCCCAGATACACCACCCCATACACTCGCCTCATACACTTTCCCGTATTGGGAGGGGGGGGAGACGGATCCGTCGACATTGCTCTGTCCACCCACCCCCTGTATTGTATATGGTGAGTGTATGAGTGTACGTGGTGGAAGTCGGGAGACGTACATAAGTGTACGTCTCGCGACTTCCGGGAAACTCTCTCACAATAGTTCATTAGAGTGTTTTTTTGTACCCCCCCACATACACCACCTCATACACTCGCCTGATACAATTTCCCGTATTGGGGAGGGGAGACTGATGCGTCGACATTGCTCGGTCCTCCTCCCCCCCCTCCGATTGTATATGGTGAGTGTATGTGGGAGTGTATGTGGTGGAAGTCCCAAAACGTACACTAGTGTTTGTCTCACGACTTTCGGGAAACTCTCTCACAAGAGTTCATTAGTGTATTTCTTTCGTACCTCCCTAGATACACCGCCTCATACACTTGCCTCATACACTTTCCCGTATTCGGGGAGGGGGGGAGACTGTTCCATCGACATTGCTCGGTCTATCCTCCTCCCCCAGATGGTATATGGTGAGTGTATGAGTCAGTTTATGTGGTGGAAGTCGCAAGACGTACACTAGTGTACGTCTTACGATTGTGTATGGTTAGTGTATGAGGGAGTGTATGTGGTGGAAGTCGCGAAACATTCACTTGTGTACATCTTGCGACTTTTGGGAAAATCTCTCTCAAGAGTTCATTAGTGTATTCTTTTTGTATCCCCCCGGATACACCGCCTCATACACTTGCCTCATTTACTTTCCCGTATTGGGGGGGGGACTGATCCATCGACATCGCTCTGTCCATCCCCCCCCCCCCCCCCCCGCGGATTGTATATGGTCAGTGTATGAGTGAGTGTATGTGGTGGAAGTCACAAGACGTACAGTAGTGTACATCTCGCGACTTTCGAGAAACTCTCTCACAAGAGTTCATTAGTGTATTTTTTTTATACCCTCCCACATACACCAGCTCATACACTTGCCTCATACACTTTCCCGTATTGGGGGGGGGGGAGACTGATCCGTCGACATCGTCAGTCTATCCCCCCCCCTTGGGATTGTATATGGTGAGTGAATGAGGGAGTGTATGTGGTGGAAGGCGCGAAACATACACTAGTGTACGTCTCACGACTTCTAGGAAACTCTCTCACAAGAGTTCATTAGTGTAGTTTTTTTGTACCCCCCCCCCAGATATACCGCCTCATACACTCACCTCATACACTTTCTTGCTTTGGGGGGGGGGGACTGATCCATTGACATCGCTTGGTCCATTCCACCCCCCCTTTGGATTGTGTATGGTGAGTGTATGAGTGAGTGTATGTGGTGGAAGTCGCGAGACGTACACTAGTGTACGTCTTACGACATCCGGGAAATTCTCTCACAAGAGTTCATTAGTGTATGTCTTCATACCCCTCCACATACACCACCTCATACACCCGCCTCAGACACTTTCCCGTATTGGGGGAAGGGGGGAGACTGATCCGTCGACATCGCTCGGTCCATCCCCCTCCCCCCCCGGATTGTATTTGGTGATTGTATGAGTGAGTGTATGTAATGGAAGTCGCAAAACGTACACAAGTGTACGTCTCGGGACTTCCGGGAAATTCTCTCACAAGAGTACACTAGTGTATGTTTGGTATAGGACATCGATCAAAAAAGACCCTCGCGGCCTAGACAACTCGATTCATGGTGCGCAGAGACAACTCGACAGTAATTGGTAAGTAAAGGTTGAACAAAAATGATAAGGTAGGAAAGTAGGTACATGTTATGCCACTTAAACTTCCACCATCTGTACTAACTACATTAAAGAAAACATTCGAAACATAGTTGTTTATAGGAAAAAGACAACTGTTGAAGGGAAACTTCTATGAATGTTCCTACGATGTCCACACAGTATGTACACTGTAAAATAAGTGTACAATTCACAGGTGATTGGTCATAAATGGAAGGAGTGAGCACTGATGTATACATGAAGAATTGCAGTCCAACTAAGGCACTAGAGCACGTGACATCGTACGAGGCATGGTCTGGCAAGATGCAAAGCGTCGGTCATCTTCGTGAGTTTGGCAGCTTGGTGCACATGCACGTTCCCAAAGAGAAGCGGCATAAGTTGGACGCAAAGAGCGTGCAGATGCTGAAGATCGGATATGATGTGGCGAGCAAGGTGTATCGCCTCTATGAGAGGGATGCTGGCCACGTTATCATCTCCACAGAGGTCATCTTCAAGAAGAGCAACGTCATCGGCACCAACATTGTCTGTGAAGAGACACCAAAACCAGCAGCTGACGAGGTAGTAGAAGCAGATTCCCTTTCTAAACCTGTCTCTCCTGACCCTTCCTTTACAGTGACACTGGGAGAACCACTCTACTCTCCCATTTCTGATGCAACAGATAAAGCGGCCTCATCAACTGAAGCAGAAGATGCAAAACCACCACTAGTAGTTGTTGTACCAGCAGCACCGCGCCAGCTGCCCACTCATGCTCCAGCACCAGGTCGCAAGTACCCTCTCAATGTGCGGTACAAGCTTAGTATGCGCGGCCATTTCTAGATGCTACGAAAACCAGAACAGATGAATGTCACACTTGCACCAAACTCATATGAGCCAACATCCTAAAAGGAGGCGATGGCTGCACCTGGTGCAGTAGATTGGGCACAAGTTGCAATAGGAGATAAAGTCACAGCTTCACAACGGCATGTGGGAGCCGATAGAGTTTCCACCTCGGCACAAGGTGATCAAGTGCAAGTGAGTCTTTAAGAAGAAGCTGGGAGCAGATGGTAACCTCAAAAAATACAAGGCAAGGCTGATCACCAAGGGCTACTTGCAGTAGGAGGGCATCGACTACACTTAAACCTTTACTCTCATTGCAAAGTTTGCCTCTGTTCACACCCTCCTCTCTTATGTAGCAGCCCATGACTTCGAGATCCACCACATAGATGTCAGGACGGCATTCTTGAACGGTGACTTGGAGGAGGAGATCTAGATGGAGCAGCCAGAGGGATTTGTCGTGGATGGCTAGGAGCACCTGGTTTGTAAGCTGCAGATGTCGATGTACAGCCTCAAGCAAGCGTCGCATGCTTGAAACCAGAAGTTGGATACGGCGCTGCCGTGCATGGAGTTTGAGCGCAACGAGTGTGACTATGGTGTTTATCGCTGGCAGCATGGACATGAGGTCCTCATCATCATTGTGTATGTGGATGACATGCTCCTCCTTTCCGACAGCATGTCCGCACTACAAGAGTTCAAGGAGGCAATGCAAGAGCACTTCCAGACGTCTGATCTCGGATGGAATCACACTTCCTCGGCATCCAGATCACGCATGACCGTGAATCACGCTCTCTCTTGCTACATCATAACTGTTACATCAAGGACGTGCTGTAGCGGTTTAGGATGGCAAAAGCAAAACCCATCAGCACACCGCACGAGACGGAGGAGTACCTCGTGAGCTTGTGTGGAGAAGCAGATGTAGCTCAGCGGCAGAAGTACCAAGGCGCCGTCGACAGTCTCATGTACCTGATGGTAGGAACCAGGCTGGACCTTGCACAGGCTATGAGTGTTGTGAGCCATCACTTGTCGAATCCTAGACCTGAGCACCAGGAGGCGTTGAAGCGGATCTTCTGCTACCTTGCTAGAACCATCAACATCGGCATCACCTACAACGGCACCAATAACAACATCATCGGCTTCACAGACGCAGATTGGGCCTCAAACCCTGAGGATCAAACCTTCATCTCTGGACATGTGTTTCTCATGAATGGGGGTGCCATAAGCTGGTGCAACAAGCGGCAGGTGGTTGTGGCCACCTCAAGCGCAAAAGCTGAGTATGTGTCTCTTAGCTTTGGAGAAAAGGAAGCATTTTGGCTCCAACGTCTTATGGTAGAGATGAGTGGGAGTGCAGCAATTCTTGTTCCTATACGCATCGACAACCAGAGCGCACTCGCACTTGGCAAGAACCCTGAGCACCATGCACGCACCAAGCACATTGACATCGCATATCATTTCATAAGGCACATGGTGCATGAGAGTGCTATCAAGTTGGAGTTCACTCCAACTAGCAAGCAGGTCAATGATTTCTAAACTAAGCTAGTGACTTGTGAGAAGGAGCACTTCTACATGAAGGCATGTGGACTCAGCCCACTCTAAAAACGGCAAATTGGGAGATTGTTGGAAATTGGGCCATCTGGCTCCGTTTCGGGTCCACATGAGCAAGTTCTAGAAAAATACCATATGCCTATTTGGATCGTCAATTTGACTTCAACATTTGAAGGTTCAGGTGTGAAAATATCTACGGTCCAAGTTCCATGCTGATCCAACGGTCAGGTTGGGAGTTATGAATTTTCGGAATTTCATGGGTCATCGACTGCCGGTGTCTTGGTGACCATGGGCGACGGCTCCATGCCTTAGCCTCTGAAATGAAAGAAGGCAAGAGGTGAAGGTTCAAGACCTAATGGAACAAATATCCAAAAAGGTCCTACATTCTTGGGTTGCCTCGTGAACGTGTGCTGCCTACGAAAAAAGTACCTCTCCTTGCTTTTTGGGTGAGGTGAGATCCTTGTGTGCTAACCATGGACACATGGCGATTCTCCATGGGATTATGGGTTATGTGACTACTAGGAGTGAACGATGAGAGAATATTCTAGCTCTCTAGGTCATGTGTGAGTGGTCAGCCTGATTGCTAGGCCAATTTCCTCTCTTGTGTGAGATTATGGACTCTAGTGTGTGAGCCTTAGCCTTCATGGCTAAGTGGTGTGACTTGTGAGAGGGCTGACTTGCCCATGCTCTAGTTGTATATGTACTCCATCATTTTGAGTGATTCAGCTACCATTCTTTAGCACAAATGATGCCCTTTCAGTCCCACATTTGATGCTCCAAGGTCAACTCTCTCCTCCAGATCCAACAATATAGCCGGCTCTACAGATGGTGTGGGTAATGTATTTGTAGCTTGTGCTTTAGTCAAAGTACATGGTACTATAAATGCTTTTAAATCTAAGGATCGAGCTGGTGTTGCCAATAAAACGAGTGTAGCAAACATAGCTAATGTAACTAGCGGAGCTGATCCTACTCGAGATGCAGGCGCTAATACTAATGTAGCATGTACAACAGATGTAGCTAGTACAACCGGTACCATGGATGGTATTACTACTGATGGTGATAGCATTGAAGACTCCACATAATATACAAGAACTATCACCACACCTTACACCCCCACTCTGATTGTGATGCCTAGTGTCATTGTCGATGTCATCCCAGCTGGTGCAGCTAATGCAACCAATGTAGTTGGTGCATTTGGTACTATAAAGATGCAGATGATAGATGTAGCTAGAGATTTAGACCTTGTAACTACTATTGATTTTGTTGAGGGTGTCGATACAACTTATGCATGTATTTCACTTGATGCAGACGATGGAGCTTATGTCATTTAACATTTAGACATAGAAAATGCACTTGGAGTAGCTGATGCTATAAACACCAAGGGTATAGTAGGTGCAAATGATGCAATTGATGGTGTAGATGTTGTTGATACAACTGGTGCTGCCATCGTTGTTGATGTTGCAAAGGCTAACGATGCTGCAATTGCTACTGACGTAGCTATTACAGCCAATGATGATGAAGATATAGATGCTTACATCACAACCGGTGCTGCTACAGTTATTGTCAATAATGATGTAACTAGAATAGCCAATACAGCTAATGAAGCCAGAAAGCGATGAAGGTGATGCTATAGATGAAGCTAATGTTGTAGATGAAGTTGATGTTGCTGGTTCTTTTGACACCAAGGGTGTTATTTGTGCAGTGAATGCCGACAATGAGGTCAAAATACCCAATGAAGCTCATGTTTCTATGGATGTTGGCACCAAGGATATTGCTACTATATGTGATGTAGTTGATTAATTCAAAAAGTTGATGAATTTGATGTTGTTGAATAGGAAGTTGTTGTTCATGGCGTCAACACCAAGAGTATAGTTGATGTAGCTAATACATTCCATGAAGCCAAAAAAAACTGATGAAGTTGATGTTGTAGAGGAAGCTGATACTGTTGGTGAAGTTGCAACCAAGTATCTAAGGGATGCAGTAGGTTATACAGATCACGTACGTGTTGTGTGCACTCCAACAACGGTGCACCATATCACATGAACTGAAGGCGTGAGCTATGTCACTAGTTAAAAGAAATTACATGGTATTGTCATTACAAGTATTGAAATAGGTGTAGGAAATTGTTCTAGTGCTCGTATTCCACTTGATGTAGCATAGTCTGCAAATGCACCTAATGCTCTTTTCCTATCCTTGGTTGTTAGTGATGCAGTTGATGTCATAGTGGACAGATGCATGGATCCATCCTCAACTTGCGTAAGAATGTATTCCGGCAAAGATACAAATGTGCTAGTGATGAGAAGAGCGCAACATACTATACATTGGTTTCGTCTTTGAACACGAAATTAATAGGAAGAAGAAGTAGGGGGTGGCTCATCCATTATCTCCTAGACAGCGGTGGAGCAAAGGATGGATAAAATGTTTGCATATCATGATGTAAGCTCTAGTCTAGCTAGAGAGGGCTTATCATACATAGATGATGAATAAGAAATAGGATATGTCGACAACATAATCAAAGATTCGAAATGCTCAGAGACAACATGGTCATAGAGCTACTGCCTTGTCCACTTCAGATCGTGATTATCACTATACAGGATCGCTGAAACTCCAATGAGGGACGCTATTGAATCAGAAAGATTCACATCCTGGGAAGAGTGAGATAACACGTGACCTTACTGGAGTGCTGTTAACACATGCGCCTACCATGACGTCAATCTAGAAAGGATTGGCATGCACACCATAGAAATAATGGTCCCTACTAGCAAGAGAGAGGACCAATCCTATGGGAATCACACAATGAAGATGGTAAGTGCCTTGTCTTGTCAGTATAGAATCTGAAAACAGGAGCTGTTGGCCTGTAAGATCATGAAGTGGTGGTGTTGGCTACCACATCACCGTGCATGGAGGTACTTGATGAAGAGCATGAGCATGGAAAACATCATCCCCCAATGATATAGAAAATGACCATGGGAAGGACTTCCTAGAGGATTGTGCATTATGTCCGATCTAGATTTTGTGACTATCACTTTTAGCCGATAACAACATCGGGAAGAACAACAGTTGTTGTGTCACTTGTTGCCACAACATAACCTTCATCATTAGAGTGGTATCAACGGATTTGGTATGTGACTATTGCGCACGGCTCTCACGTCCTTGTTTTGTGATGACCCCACTGTCACAACCACTCTCATGCATAACAATGACCCTATCAGCAACAATTGCTCACCTCTCACATCCCTCTCCATTCCTGGTACCCTCATCTCAGCATGAATTCCTTGTCGCTCCAATCCTTATGATTGGAGTGGCAGTAGCAACATCCCCATCTAATCACCACCTCAAGCTCTTTTTTCACTTATCCTAGTATTGTAATCTTGAGGTCACTTCCTTGTTGTTGCAACCCTTGGGATTGCACTGGCAGTAATAGTAGAAACGTCTCACCGCCACCTCATGTTCTCTGCAAGCCTCTCCCGGTGCATGAATCTTGGGGTCCCTACAATGTCTCCATATCAAAACTGAAGCCATAGCTTTAACAGCAATATCAATGACATCTTCCAACTGATCCTAGGCCTCAACTCCAACTCTTGCCTTCTTCTCATGTCAGTTTGTTAGCCTCAACACTCTCTTTCAAACGAGCCTGTGAATATGAGGAGGGCCTGCCGTGGGTAGCAGCACAAGCCAAACTCCCAGTTTTCCTGAACAAGAACAATGATAACATACCCCTCCGGGTACGCATCTTTTTTAGCTGAGTACTCATCCGAAAGAATGTGTACCAGGAGGGGCATTGAATTTTCATTCTAGTTCAAGAAATTTATAGACTCGAGGAGGTGGAAGATTGAGGGATTGAGTTTATCATGGAAGTCGTCGGTTGAAGTAATGATGATGTTGTCATGCTAACCTCACATGCATGTTTTATGTGCTCATTATATCGTACATGAAAAAGTATAAGAATTAGATCAAAGAATAGGCTAATTTGGTTTAGAGAAGAGACATTTATGGTATTGCAGAGGTGGAAGTCATACCTCTGGAAAACATGAGACACATGGGCTCGACCCCAAGGATATCGTAGTGATTTTCTTGCCCACTTAAGTCAAAGAACTCTTGTATTGAAGCTTGTGCAAAGTGGGAAGATTCATTGGGGGCCATGGGAACTTTGGAATGGAAGCTACAGGTGCATCCACAAGCAAGGGTGCTTCTAAGGACCGTGATACCTGCTTGTAGTGCTGCTAGTGGTAGTCACACATGGAGCATGCAAACGGCCATAACTCTTTTGTTTCTCCACAAATCAAGGTATTGATTGATGTAGTGTAAATTCTGTAATGCATACTAAATGATGCATGTGTTATTTGTACCATTGTGCCTCTATAGAGGGTTACAAAGAGCCAAGGGGCTCTCAACTGGCTCATAGGGTCTTATACATAAGGGAGCCTAGGGATTGTGCTGGGCATGCCAATCCTTTGCAAAGACTTTGTATGATGCCTTGTGCTTATCTATCAAGTCTAAGGATTTGTCCCTTTCCAAAATCTCTTTATTCCCCAAGAACTGCCTTGCACACGTCCATTTCATCCTACAAGTCTTCCACACTGCACCTTGGTGCAAATGCTATTAGGAGAGTCGCACAACGAGAACATTCGTCACTAGTGGCAGTCTCGTTGCTAGTGGGGGGTCGTGTGCATCTTAAGGGTCAGTCCACACACAAATGGAGCAAGGGTAGAGATTCATCCAAGGGCTCGCCATGCGACCATCACGCAAAGCGCCCCTTGGTTCACATAGTTCGAGCCATACACCATCGAGTGTCTCCCTTATTCTCCCTCGAGTATGGGTCCTCCTACTCCATAGCCTCCACCAGATAAACATTCTTATACTTCTCCATTTATTTTAGCTGAAGAACATTAACAATTATGACTTTTTCTTTTCCACCCCTTATAATCTAACATACTCAAACTCATCAAGGGAATCCTCCACACTACATCATGTGTTGTTGTCATGTTCTGTGCCACTGCCTAAGCTAGTAAGGCTGCCATTTGCATGGGATTTGGATGAGCCATACTTGCTCTGAAACAACTACCTTGCACTCTCTTTACGTAGATGCTACAACCAACATTGATGTATAGATGGCTGCTACATCATCTAATGTTGCTACTGTCACTATAACATCATCTAATACCATGTGTAGCGTAGTCAGCTCAATCCGCAAATTTGCTGGCACAACAGTTATCACCCCCAATGGGTGGCCCATACGCTAACACATCACAGAGGCACTAGCATGTTAATTTGCCTCTACAGCTGCACCCACATCTGGCACCATCATGACTGGAATTCTTTGCCTTCGAGTAGCTGTCACAGCTTGGACCTCTTTGCTTGCCTTATCTACAACTGAAATTATCAAGCCACTCTTCTCCTTAGTTTCACGACGTTAGAGTTCTGAGTTCCCACCGATTTATGTTTGCTTTTTTCCATCATCCACATCCATTCATTAAATTCATAATTCATGAATCCACTTATGTAGACTATTAACCCACGTACGTTACTCCTTGAGTATTGGCATATCCCATAAGTTAAAACAAGGCCATGAACTGGTTACATCACCCATTTTTGGTGAAAAAATTATTGTTAAGAGTAACATTTTTTAAAATGTATACATATATTTCATTAAATGTGAAACAATTATTCTACGTTCATTTCAAAATAAATTCAATTATTTTTATTCAACCCTTTTCAATCCTCCAAAGTACATGAGGGCATGTTTGTCATAAATACAACCTGACGACAAACGTAGTGAGAGCCAAAAAACAAAGTTTTATAACAAAATGGTACATGCAATGACTTTGCTTTTTGATCATGATGGCTATGTATGCATTTAACTTGAATTCAACGGCCTAATCGTGTCCAAGAAATGCATTGGAGGGTGTTCACTCATAGAAATGCATGCTCATTTCTTTTGTCATCTTGCCTCCTCCCCAATTCACTTGCCGTGTATTGGATATTGTAATGTAAATCAGCAAAACAATTGTACACGAGTGTAGTATTTATACACAAGTAAAACATCCAATACATCCTTGGAGTATGTTTTTGACTTAAGGGGGAAGGTGAGGGGGTCAATTCCTCCTCCCAAAGTGAAATTGTTATGTGGTGAGTGCATTGGTAAATGTAATGTGATGAACACTCAAATTGATTTTTTGTGAAGGATACTATTATCAATAGAGGATGTTGCTATCATAAGAGGAAAAACATAGAAGAACATCATTCAAGCATAATGCACTACACGCACGTTGTGAATGTAAGAAGAGGACCCTAATCAGAGGTCCACCCACCTCCACAACAACATGAGTGTATTGAGTGAGTGCATATGGGAGTGTATTGTGGGACCACTCATAAACATACATAGGTTTATTTATACACTTGTATAGTAGTTCTACCCCTCCTTTGCATAAAACACCTAATGAATCTCTGTAGTACACGTTGAATTCGAGGGAGGGAGGAAGACGATAGGTTATTCCTTCCCAAAAGTATAAAGTCTATCCCATGGCTTTATGAACAAGTATAGCTAATGAACAACTAGGTGAATTCACGATTTTTCTTCGTAAACTTGCCTAAAATTGCTTGGGAATATCACTTAAATTTCATAGATAGTTCTAAAGAAACAAAAAAAACTTACAAAAAAGGAATTACATGAAGTCATGATGCTTTATTGTTACCTTGAAAACAAAGCAACCACCACCCAATAAGAGGTCCACGCCCCTTCTGCAAACACCACAATTCTATTGGGGGAGTAAATCAGGGAGTACATTGCAAACCCACTAAACAATGCACACATGTGTGTATGTACACACCTGCATAAAAAAATCCCCCCTCCCCTCTAGATACACGCCATAATACAACCCCACAATGCACTTCAACTTCAGAGGAAGGGGGGGTGAGTTTGCGAGGTTGACAATGAGCCCGCCTCTCAAAAGTGAAAAGTGTATGTGGCAGTATAGATAAAATACAACAACTATACTTACCACATACACTTTTGTATGAGGAAGTGGGCCAATTTTATGGACATATGTATCTGTGCACTTATGCATCATTTTGTGTGTATTCACACCATGTATCAATTCACTCCCCCAATACATTCGAGGTGATTAAGGGAGGATTTCCCTCATCAGGATGTGGTTTTTCATTTTTAAGGTTCCAGTAGAGCACAATGCTTGCATATAAGTTCTTCACTCTTCTTTCTGGGGTAAAAATAGATGACAAAGATCAACAAAACGATCAATTCTGATAACATTTTTGAAGAATGATCATGTACTTCCTCATACAATACCCAATACACACTCGCAGTACACATCAACCACAAGGGAGGGGGGCACTTGAGGGTTGCCAAAACACATTTCTTCTAGCTTTATGACCTCCCGTTGGAGCATTTGTACACCTCAAAAACACAAAAATTCTCAATGTTATGGATAGTTAGAAATGATTACAACTTAGGGTTAGTGATACAATTAAAACAAATGAACTACCAAAAAGAACAAAAGAGGTAACACTGCAAGATTGTGCAAGAGATCAACCTCTGAATGTTAACAAATGTTTCCTTTAAGATCTAGCTTAAAAAGCATAACAAAAAAATAGATCGTGATACCTTACAGATTGTTATAATTGATGTTGATCATTTTGGGAGTCATTGGTTTTGAGAGAATTTGTTTTTTGGATGGATCTATTCCAACCACCAAATATGTAAACCCTTGATGAATTTCAAAATTCATTAATGTACGGTAAGTTTGTGTTTGGGATCAGGAATAAGGATTTCATCACTTTGTTAAAAGATTTGTCCTTGTTTTGTCCACAAGGTACATGGACATTTTGCTTCACGTCTGACACGTGAATTTCCAATGAGGAAAGGACACCACGTGTCCTATTATTCACCTATGAATATCTTCAATCCACTGACATAGATGATATTGGCCATTAGACCAAGCAAAGCTGTGAGGTCCAGACCAAACCAAGGAGAGGTTTCCTTCGCATCTGTCAGACGTGGACGGTCCAATCGCTTCAGAAGGGCAAACACAGTTTAAATAAGGAAGTGCCAAGGTGAAGCTCGGCATACATGATCACTACTGTTCACCAAATTTAAGGATCTAGGTGCAGATTTGGACAAGTGCATAAGAATAACCAAAATAATTCTACTCGAAAAACCTGTGAACAAGTTTAACAATAACTAAATTGCTAAAATCTTAAAAATAGAATTCAATAATCAGTAGGGTATCATAAAAAAAAAAGTTAACCACGTTTTTTTGGATTTTTTTCAAGTTATGTCTAAGGAGGGGGGTAAGCCATGGATTATGTTCTTTACTAAGGTAAGGAGTTCTTTGTTGTTTTAAATTCAATAAGTCAAGTTCTTGAGAGTGAAGATTTTCACACGGGCGATGTGACATTGGTTAACACTGACATGTGCCTTGACAACTGGTTGACAAGGTGTCCAATTCTCCCCCCATAATAATGATTACTACCATTTCCAAGTATAAATTGTACACAACGTCGTGGATGAAATTGATGTTTTTGTCTAATGTTATAAAGCCACCTTCATATACTTCATCATAACCTTGAATATTCTTGAGAATTTCCGTAAAACATTATTGAAATCTTATGAAACAATGCAAATCAGAGTGATATCTTCATTTATTTGTTTGTTTTTATCCTCATGTGAATTCCGGAACAAACCAAGTTCTTGCCTCATCAAATGCCTTCATAATTCCTCAAGTTTACTTGAAGAGGCTCCATTCCTAGTTTTATGTATTCCACAAAACGTTTTCTATAAATGAACTCTTCCCTTAGTGAAAAAACCAAGACGTCCTTTAAAACACCCATCCAAACTACTGCCACATGCCCTTTTTGTAATGCTTTCAACATCTTATTACAAATGCAAGGAAACCAATGAATGAATGGTGTAGGAGATTTGTCATGGTATGGAATGGAAATTTTGTAACAATTGTGCCATAATATGTAATTCTTGTCATCTCACTCAAGGAAATGAACAATTTTACAACCCACATCATAAGGACATGGGATTGACATGTATCCTTTCTATGTGAATATTCATTGTAGTTTCACTCTTATAGCCTTGTCTTCATGAATGACAACTGGTGACACTTATCATGGCGAGCTAGTCATGATCATTTTCCTTGGTAACACATTTCTCCACTGTTTTGGAGAAGGATGACCCAGTTTTCAGCAGCAACAACAGTAGTTATGTGTCTTTTTGTGAGATACAATTCAAAAAAACAGTCATAAAGAAGGAATCTTTCATAATGCTCATCCAAACAAGTAACATGCCACATATTTTTATTGTTCTGTAGGTTTAGAACTTCTGCACATTGAAAATGTTTCAAAATAAGCACGTGACCTTCTCAAAATAAACGAGTTGTAGATAAATTATGAAACCTTCATACTCATCTTCACTCAAACAAGTGGAAAAAGATTATGCTCGTGAACTGAAAGATGGATAATTTTCATGACTTTGTAAATATGTGGTACGTTTTGAAAAACCAAATGATCGTATCACATGAAGGGTACAGGAGAAAACATCAACATGATGGATGTTTTCCCACTACCAAGTACCCAATGATGAGCTACATATTCTCAGACAATGGCCTGAATTCGCGTCGCATATATTAAACTAACAGGAATTATATAACCATTTAAACCAAATGTATTCATAGGTGTTAGATGTTTTGTGTGCTTCATTCATAATTACAATTACATTCCCAATGGCATCCAGAGGTTCATAACACGAACAAATCTGTTTTTACGAGTATTGATAAAACGTCACCTTTGGCTGATCACCTTAGCATCATGAATCCATGTGATCATATTTGTAATGAGTTGGTTCTCGTTGTGCATAGGTGTGGAATAATTCCTTGGTCATGATCCAATGAGTCAAGGTAAACCTTAGTGGTACCGTTACACCATGATGGGAATAGTGCATGTAGGTGTTACGAGTCTTTTGGAAGGTTAAATGAAATAGAGGATTTGCAAGGTAGGCAAATGCCAAGCCTCGAAGAATGCCAATTAGTAAGATTGGAGAGTTAACTTGATTTGCATGATGCACTCTAAAACTAGTTCACTCTCTCGTTCCATGTATGCATCTCCTATATGTTTCATGTATACATAAAATTCAACCACCTTATGCTCTAATTTCCATGTCTTATGCTATTTTTTGTAAATAAGCATGGGAATATCTTCTGAGGAATTTATTTCCATGCATAATCATCCACCATGCTCACAGGACTCTGATGTGATAAACGTGATGTAACATGTGGATTTATCTTAGCAATGAGGAATTTCAAGAAGAATCCGTAGTAGTGCTTAAAATCAACGAAACATCCATTTGATGGGAAATAGGAGAAACAATAATGGTGGTTAGAACTTTACTCTTCTCTTGAGGAATGATTTGGCGGTTCCCTTTTTCAACAGGCTACCATATGTCTCTATGTTGTACCGTAAGGTTGTGCAATTGTGTGAGCGTTGACTTTTCTCATATGAATGTTTCATGAGAGTTGGAAACCTTCACAAAAGCATCAGTACAAATGGTAGCAAAATGGGGGTTGCCCACCCAACCCATAGTAACATTGGAGAGGAGTAGGTTTTGAGTTTGTTGTATGTTTCGTTTCTTAAAAATTCACAAAGGAGTTTAAATTCCCCTTCACTAACGTTATGCTCTTGGTCCTACATGATTGCCCACTTTTCTCACATATAACAACAGTTTCCCACTGGTCTTAACGACTTCCCACCTTGTCCAAAAAATGTAAGAAATCCAAAACAACAGTAACTACCGTGCCAAAATTTGAAAAATCCTGAACAAACTCTTGGTAACCTAATCATGTTTTGCAAGTTTTGGTTAATGCATTGATGTTTTTTCAACATAAAACATTTCATTAATGTTTTTCTCTATGTATGATGATGCCGTATTCTTTTCATATGTATGACAACTTCATGCCCTCTTGTTTATGTTGTCAATGGTTTACATGATATTGAAGCATGTGATTGCGTTTAGCCAGTGATTTTACAAGGGGCATGCAAGTTGATCCTGTTTCATGTTCTACAATTTTCACCTTTTCCCGAAGTAAGTTTTCAAGTTAAAGAGTTTGCATTGTTGGATCCATCCATGCAAGTAGTGCAGAGTATGGTGGAATGGTACTTTACTCAGTGTTTTGCGCACTATGAAAATCACACACAGCATCACACACCGGAACAACTGAATCATGTTTGACAAATTTGGCCCCTTTTGTTTCAAGTTTTAACAACTACTACTAAGAAGATTTTTTCTTTATTGTTGTTTCAAGATATCTTGTAGAATATGGTGTGAGAGATAAAAATACGTCCATAATTATTCATACCATCCTTCTCCTCCTTTGGCTAAATCGTGCTATCATTTCATACAAAAAATGTTTTCAAGATACTGTTAGTGTTCAACCTTACAGAATAAATCTCCAAAGAGATAAATCATGCAAAAAACTACTTCAAGTGTCTGAAGATGCTTGGCCATCCCAATGCTACATCAAACAATTGTCACTAGTTGGTTGAAAAATTCATTTTAACAAATTCAAAACATGAAGAAAGATACATGAAAATGGTGAATAAATGGAAACATACATATAGCAAATGCTCGCTTATAATTCTTGAAAGGTTGTCTTTGGCACCCCTGTTTCAAGGTTTTGCCATTGTTTTATGTCTCATGTTGCACGAGACATTGAATAACAAAAGCAAGAGCAAAG
Source organism: Penium margaritaceum (assembly GCA_023375785.1). Taxonomy (NCBI): domain Eukaryota; kingdom Viridiplantae; phylum Streptophyta; class Zygnematophyceae; order Desmidiales; family Peniaceae; genus Penium; species Penium margaritaceum. The sequence goes on along the minus strand of SZWC01009327.1, from coordinate 6,693 downwards.
AGCTTGTGCCAGTTGGTTTAGTATTTACGAGGTCAAGGAAGATAAGGAGATGATGATCCATTCTTGATTGGAAGGGTAGCAAACAATCCAACTTTCTGATGTGTAATGTTCCATCCAATTGTAGCTCATGATGGCCAGTCCATGTGTGCCATAACTAATCGTTTCCATTGATGTTATTCTTTCAAAGATACCTACACCAAGGAGGTTGCCATGCATCATGAGAATTGTGCGGAGTCGCTACTTGTTAGGCCACATGATGTCAATACTCAAAGATAGCGGCCCACAATTTAGCCAGAGATTTGAATGTTGAAGTTGTTGCTGATGGAGCCTTTGGGCTCAAGACTAATATGGCACACATGTTGGTTTGGCATCTGCACTCCATGATGGAGAATACAATTGTGTATTATAAATAACTCACTTATTCATTTGTCTTGTGCGCCAAGGATTACTTGCATTGTGCAATCCATTACAGTGCATGGAACAAGAAGTTCCTGTAAAGTACAAGTTTTTTTGGCTACATAGCCGGAGAATAAGATGAGGGATGTCATTTCGTATTTGCATCAAGCATCTAAAATGAAGATGTTTAATTATCACTATCTGCAATAACATTAGGATCGTTGATGAAAGATGAGTTTGATATTACCACAAAAGGTGAGAATCTTATTGAAACCTCCTTAATATCTCCATTTATCTCATTCCAGAAAGATAAATCCGTTGTAGCTCGTCCCAAAACGTATTTTAAATGTAATGGAAAAACCCAAACAAGCCATGTTCCTTCTAGCCAAGCATCCTTTATCAAGCATGATGAGGCTAGAAAACTATAGCAATTAAATAGGCTCCAAAACACAATACAAAAAATGAAATCATATGCTATTAGTTCCCACTGTTCACTTAGGAATTAAAATACCAATGTCAAAGATTATCCCCATTTGAACCCATGTAATTTCCCACTTGTTACATGTGGTGACTTAAGCGATGTTCTATTGCTCCTGGCATTTACGTCTTTCACTCATTGGTTGCCAAATTATCTCATAAATCATGTAGTTCAATGACACACGGTTCCAAACCAAAATCCCCTTTTGCCTTGACTCATTTTGCTTGGAATTATACCACGGTTACGGGTTTGAAGTCAAGCCTCTTCATGGATGAATACAGTCACAAGGATATGCAAGCACCATGGACTACTATAGTTGTGCATCATGACCTTATCTTTTGGAAAATGAAGCCATGAGGTAAAAACGTTTCTTGCATAGCTGAGCATGAATGCAGAGTATCATCATAGGGTATAGATTAGAAAACTCTTTCATAACGTGTGACATAGTCAATGACATACATGAAAGGCGATCTGGTGCTTTGTGAAGGTGAGCTAGAATGCTTGTGTCTATTCAAACACATGTAAGGCTATCTGGTGCTTTTTGAGAATGTTCAAATTCACAAAGTTTATGAGGAAGAAGTGGGAACAATTCCACAAGTGCATTCTGCTTCGACGAGCCAGTATGCTGTGTGGCTCCAAGACCATTGTAATGGGCCCATCATAGTTTTAGTGACGTGCTCCAGTGTTCGGCCATTTAGGGAGTAAAACACGTGACATGTTGTAAAAGAAAGAATGGGAAGTGCATTGAAGAGAAGGTGAGAATGTTTCTTACATTTGGTGTAGTGGAACGCGAGTCAGATGTTGTTTTGCATACAATTACAATGCAAGCTCAAAACATATTTTGTTCTAGCTCACTAATAAAGCCATTTGTGTAGCCTAAGTTGTTTCAATGGTACCTAAAATGAAATGCATACTTTTAAATACAACAATTTAGTTAAAGCATAATACCACCTTGGCGTCATACCGTGGTGCTTATGGGTGAACACGGAAGAGGAACATAAATAAGACATGGGTCTCACATGCTGAAGGAAGTCTGCTCTATGTCAGTGTAGCTTGGCAAGTTATTAGGTGAAAGGAAGTACGGAGGAATTTGGGTTGCATTGAAAGGGTTGCAAAGAATATGATTGGGTACCACATTATGTAAAGGATGTGTGTGTACATAGGAAGTTTTGAGGGTTTCTAGGTGGGATAGTGTAATAGATTGTGGCTTGACGGTTGCCTTACACAAAACTTTATACCCTAATATCATAAAAAGGATAAATTTATATGGTTTGCATGCTTTGACCTTGGTCCTTATGCGATGCCTTGCATTTGTAGTCTAATTCATATGCCTTGAGTTTTGCATGATCACCAGAGAAAAGACAGTGACAAGACACAATATGTTTGGCCACATTTATTAAGGTTCTAGTTTAGAGAAAATGGTCATTGTTTAGATGTCCATGTCAAAACAAGCCACAAGTGGTAAACATTTCCACTCTATAACGTGGAATGTTTATAAAAACTATTTCCTTGTTAATACCTGAATGTTAACATTTTCTTCATTGACCCATACTGCTATCCTTTCCTTTTGCCGTGGATGTAGTAATACAACTATCTTTTGTGTGCCTGATGATCAATCTGGTCATCTTTACTTATGCGCTCGCTAACCATGTGCACATCATGGCTTTAAGAAGCAGAATGCAGGTACTGGGAAAAAACTCACCATGTTTGTGGCATGTGACTTCATGATGACATTGATCATGGGAAAATCGCGTATAAGGTATGAAACAATACATAGGAGATACGATGCATGGTTCCTTGGACAAATTTGAACTCATAACAGAAAAAAAATAGATTTTTGGCATGAAAAATAGAAAACATGTCGTGACACTTCAATACCACCAGAAAAGGGGCTTGACAATGTGATATTTGGAACAACTGTTTGTTTGGGATCGGAATTTTGGCAAGTGCCATGAAGTTCTTAGACAGATTTTAGCAAGGGGAGCTCGTGTTCATTGTAACAAGAGATGTTGAGATTTGCATCCTCGTAGATTGAAGTATCAATGATGTATTGAACATGGATCTTATGGTCAGTGTCCGCAGGAGACTGGAGCGCTAGTCTTGTGAATGGCCCCTATGATTCGCCTCGTCTCAAGTCAAGACCATTGGTCAAAAAAACGGATCCTTGGACATTTGAGAGTAGTAGATAGATAGGTACATAAATAATTATGTTTATCATCGCCACCTTTCCACGGGGAATGGACGATGGCACCGAGCTACATGTGGCAGTGAGAGCCATGAGGGATGTACAAGCATGACAACCATGAAGAGAGGTATGCATGTGCCCACCATCAAGTGTAAAGAGGAACACAAAGGTTAAAGTAAATGAAGTCCTAGCAGGATTTATAGTGGGTTGAGGGACAATGCACTCGAGGATAACAAGAGCGACATGCCAATGGTGGCCAAAGAGGCCTTGTAATGGCATATCACAATTGTCCAGCTACGCGGTGGTTAAAGGGCTACTACAAGCTCACTCAAAATGATTCCACCATATTGATTGATATGCAGTTGTCAACCTAGGCTATGGATGCACAGGATGTGTTGGCGCAGGGGACAAGGAGCACATGGTCGACGCGAATAACCTAGTGTCTACTATAGGTTGGGGCTGTTGTGGTAGCTGTAGTAGATCTCAAGCATAGTTGCCATAGAAGATGTCAAGTGGGCCTGGTCCTCAAGAGAGAGGAAGTCCTTTAGCGAGAAGCACCGCAGCTGAATAGGAAAAAGATAGAGGAACCGGCCATGCACCTCATAAAACACTCAATAGTATCGCAAATAATGCAATGGTGGATGAGGAAACTGGGCGGAATGACAAGTAGAGCAGTGACACGATGCTATAGGGAGGTAGAGGTCATAGGGGAGAGTGGATTTACAAAGCTACCACAAGGCACGCGCATGGAAGGAGGGGATAGGAAGGGATAGTTAGCGAGGTAGGCCAATAGAGCAAGGCACCATAGTCTGCTTAAATAGGAGAGCCTTGAGGATATCAATAATGGTGGGGGGTGGGGGCAGGAGGGCTGAGGGGGGTGGCGACAGGAAAATTTGTAGGCATGATGTGCAGCATGAGAGAGAGAGGCAACCACCACGGGGCGTGCAAGCTGTGGATTGGGCGAGACGATGGCACACGACATGTGGTGGTAGATGTACCTCAGAGTGCTTGGATGAGACATGATTAGAATTGTGGTAGACTAGACATTGTTGACATTGTTTGGAGGGCGCCTTGGGCTAGAGGCATGGAGAGGGCAAGTGGGTAATGGTGTAAGGATTTACTCCAAGAGAAAGGTGTAGGTGGGCAAGTGTAAGGAATGGTGAGAGTAGTAATTGTTGCAAATAGGCGTCGGTCTTCTTAAGTGTGGCCTTCCAGAAACGTGGGGGCGCTCAGGCTCCTAGCCTGATGAACTCACACACATATGGATGCCAAAACCGTTCGTCTACTCCATCATCTGCTTATTGTTTCGCAAAGCGTTCCTTAACTGTGATGAGGTTTGTGAGTAAGATCCAAGCACTGATTTGCCAATCATCAAGGCTACTGTCTACTCACTCAAATGGACCTATTTTTGCGGCATCTACTTTTAGAGTTCGCAACTTGACTACCAGCTAAGAACAAGAATGCCTAGGTGTTTGAGTGAAAGCGGAGAGCTCTTACACGAAAAATTGAAATGAAGGCGCCAATGAAGGCAGTCTAAGTCGTTGACGCAAGAAGCTTTACCGAAATCGGTATACCATCCGCTGCAAGCGTTTTTTCAGGTTGTGTATGCCTCGTCTGGAACGTCGCAACTAGTGCCATCGAATAAGGAAAACATAAAGCTTTCGGATAAGACTTCTTAATTCGACAACTAAGTATATGGTCCCCAGATATGATTTATGCATCTGGATTTCATGCACTAAAGAACTTGGTTGTACATCTTGTGAAGCAACGGGATCGCACCATCAGCGTCGCTCAAGACAAGAATAATTACAATTTATGCTCGTTTCAATCCACCAACCAAATAAGACAACCGCATGAATAAGTATCTGGAAAATCGGCATCGCTTGCAATGCAACAGGGTCCGATAGCAAATCCGGGACGTTTTCTTCCTCTGTTGCCGCTTAAAAAGAAAAGCAAAAATGATGAATGCAGAGTTCTCCGCAATTCGAGTTTCTCCGACCGCAGATCCGATACCGCAACTGGATTTTCGTCCGAGATTCCCGTTCGATTAGACAACTGTATTTTCGTCCGACGGCCTCGTTTTTTGCCTTCTTCAATGACAATTGTCCTATCGCTCTAGACGTGGCCGTAGTCAAACTATTAGTGATTAGTAAGTAAATGACTAAAACATATGTTGTGATGTTCCAGTCACAAACCTCTCGCCGACAACACGACAAAAGACACAACGGAGGCGGAGAGAATACACATGAGCGCCCTCTACATTTCGCTGTACCGATCGATGCATTCCCAACCTCCAATTCTTACAATTCATTGCTCGCTCAACTCGTGTTGGGATGCAAAAGAAGGAACACCATGGGAGAACAACATCAACGGTTGAATGATCGCACGACACACAAGTAAGATTATCTTGAGAGAAGTTTAAAGCCAAATAGAACCCTTTCCATAGCCTGTTGCTACCCGCTCGATTCAGTTCGGTCTGCTTGGCTTTGTGCCACCGTCCATTCCATGTGGCCGAAGGAGCGACAATGAACATATCGATCTATCCGTCTACCTATCTGGTTGGCATGGTTGAACGGTCGGCATCTCACAATTTTGATTTGTTTTGCAAAGCCGGGTAGTTTTTACCGCGAACTAAATTTGTTGGCAAGGATTTTTTTCATAACCATGAGGAACATATAGCGAAGGCGGTTTCCCTCTTTAACGACGTGAAGGCATCAACTGTCTTACAGTGTGATAATCCACAATTTCCATTGAAACGAGTCCGTACGTGGCAAGAAATAAGGGACTTGAGATAGATGAAGTCCTCTAAGATATACATTGTACGATACTGACGTGTTCAGAACCATGGATGTTTGCATGAATATCACTTTGCATATTTGCATCGCAATGTTTACCACACTACGCCTAAAGGATTCAACATTGTTTTCACTAAACTCTGATTGAGCTATGAATCTCATGAAAGTGGATTTTCCTCTTTTGATAGTGCTAGATTCTGCTTTGTGACAACAACAGCTAAGACCTCTTTAACTATAGTCCTTAGCTTCAAAAATACATTCACAGCGAATATTCATGAGTGCAACTCCGGACGTGCTGACTAACCGTCAATTGCATTCAGCAACAAAGTTGTTACATCTCCGATGCCAAAATCAGGCCCCAATAAACCGTATTTTGTTAGCACATTCGTGGAATGGACCAAGAGAAGAATATCAACCAAGTATCAACACATTATTCGACCGAATGTTTTCATGATGGACTATTTAAATAATGACTACCTTAGAAGAAAAAGCGTCAAAGAAGTGAAATTACTTTCATGTAGAAAAGAGGCACATCACTTCATATGTGCTAGAAACTCCGATAACACTTCCATTAAAGTCTCAAGAAGCAATTGGAAACCCACAGTGAAGAAGTGGAAAGATACAAGGGCTCATGTATCCATCAACATAGAGAATCTCGATGTTCTTGTATTTGTTGCCTAACATCTGACATGACAAGGATCTCGCTGAATCAACTATGAACGAGGTATATTCATGCCTATGTCTTTCTACTCCATTTTTATCCCTTTATATCTTTGTCTTCTCATTATCCCTCTCTCTCTCTCTCTCTCTCTCTCTCTCTCTCTCTCTCTCTCTCTCTC
>SZWC01009326.1:74839-96700 GCA_023375785.1 Penium margaritaceum | reverse complement strand
AAAAGCACATCTCGCTCTCCGCCTGTGCCGTTCAACATATGCGAGATCGCACCTGTCAGAGCATTCTGACAGCGCGTTCCGGGAATGGCCAGATGTGTAACAAATGAGGAAATGGTGGCCATGTCTGAAAGAGTCCATCGCAGTAGCAGCGCAGCAGTCCACGCTGCAAGAAAGCTGGCCAGATCTGTAAGGCATCCACCAAAGTAGGCCAGATACGTAAGAGGTATAGGCTGGTCGGCCGTGGACGTAAGAGAATTAAAAAACATGGCCAGATCCGTAAAATGGCCTTGGAAAAATGGTGCAGCGTGCGGGAGAGGGGCGGCGGTACGCGCAAGAGGAGGGCGAAGTCGTCGCGAGATGCAAAGCAAAGTCGTCGCCAGTTTGTGCAAACCGGCGACGACTTTGCGCGACGACTTTGCGCGGGGAATCGACAGTTCTAGACGGCGACAGACTGCCGATCGCGGAGGTCGGGCCGGTTGAGAACAACATTGATCAATCTTCACCGTCGATGTAAACCCTTAGAGCATGTCACTAGCGATCGGAACATGACGTCATTAGGTACGACTGTTCAGCGGTTCTAGACGGGTGCCACCAGTGTTTTCTTGTATTCGCCTTACGGTTGTGTTGGCGCCTAGGGGACACAATCGTCCTAGGAAACTGGCGACGGACGGGCACACCGACTGGCCGAGCGCTGGCCCTCAGACGCCGCATCCCACTGGGCCAGGGCAAGTGCGGAAGTGCGGCATTGCCCACATGACATTGCGGAGCTCAACGGGTGGGAGCAGCTTGAATATTCAACCCAGGCCAGGAATACCGCGCGCAACCCGGCACCAGCGTCCGCATCTCCAACACGACCGTAGCTACAAGCCTTGCCACCCCTTCTCCCCCACTGAAGGCAGCACCAACAGCATGTCACCGCAACGACACACTGGCGAGGCAGCAGCCGAGCAGAGCGACGGTTCAAGCTGCGACAGCCCGTCTGCACAGCCTGCTGTTACTTGTCCTGCACGCGAACCTGGCGCCTTGCCTCCAGCCGAGACGCGCACGTCCGCGGACGCCCACGGCGGCGACCCTCCAGCCGGCGCCCGCGCGCCTTCGCCTTCGTCGAAGGCAGCAACGCGCCAGCGCTCTGCGCTGCAACAACCGCCAACCTCGCCGAGGGAAGAGGTCGCTCCGGCAGGGCCCTCCCCGCGCCGCCGTTCCCTCACCCTGCATAGCATCAGACGCTTGTGGCGCTCCGGCGTCACCGCCTCGATGCCGCCGCAGCGCGAGCCGCAGTCGTCGCCGACAGAGGCTGGCGCCTCCCCAGCGCTGTTCTCCACCCGCGGCGCGCGGCCGCGGGCCGTCGTACGGGCTCATTCCGAACCTGCCGAAAGATCCATGTCCTTTGCGAGCGAGCGCGTTGACGTCGGCTGGAACCTGGGGCAGCGCGACAGGGAACGTGCCGAGAGTGCGACCCGGCAGCAGTGGAATTTGCGCCCCGACGCGTCAGCTACCACTGATGCCGCCAACACTAGACAAGGCAGCCACGCGCGGTCCGGCGGCCAGCCAACTAGCGGTGAGCAGCACCCGCTGCAGCGCGTCGCACAGGAGACCTTGGCGGCCCGAGAGACACTCTTCAGCACGTCTTCGGCTGAAGCAGTAGACCGCGTTGGATGGGCGCGACCCGACGCGCCGTTTCAAGACATCCTGTTCCCTTTCCATGACGACTCATGCGAAATGGAAGACGTTGGCACCAGTCTATGTTTCAAATTTGTGGACGGCCACAGCAAGAGAGAGCCAGATGCTGGGAGAGACTTGCAGCAGTGCCAACGTCAGCAGCAGCATCAGCGGCAGCAGCGGAAGCAGCAGCAGAAACAGAAGCTCGGGCAGCGGCGCAGCCATGGTTTGCATGCGGAGGAGGAGGATGCATGTGCGGCTGATGAGGCGCTGCAGCAGGAGCTAGAGATGCGTCTGCTGTTGAAGCACATCCGCAGCAAGCAGCAGAAGCAGCAGCAGAGCGATGAGCTGCGTGCCTTCATGAGGGAGGTTCTTGAGATAGAGAGGGAAGAAAGGAAGCAGCAGTCGTGGAGGCAAAGACGTAGGGAGTTCAAGCTACAGCTTTGATGGAGGCTGCTTTTTTTCCCCCCTAGATTCTTTCTTCGCATTGGTTGGCTTCCTTTTGCCTTCCTTTATGGCATTTCGTAGGACGGGTCATCAGCATGTTTCATCAACTCGTTTGTGTTCCTTCCCGTTTGTTTCAACCTTCTCAAGGGCTGCCTGCGTGGAATCACCCAAAATCCATGACTGAAAACCATAACATTCAATACAAAGCATGTGCGGTTTTCAACCGCGTTCACCGCAGGTCTTATTTTTTCTAAAACGCATTGCAAAGCGTTTAGAAAAAATAAGATGTGCGGTTTTCAACCGTGTTCACCTCATGACAGGTTCACCCCACATGTCCTGTCATGTGGCCACCCCAAGAGGCTCGTTTGCTTTCAGAGATGCCCCAGAGCACGTGTGAACCATGGGTGTGCAATGTGTACGTTTGAGTTCGTTGCATTGTTCGCGATACTGTGACGCATCGCCTCTGGGCATCTTGCTATCTGCCTTGCAACCACACCCAACGGTAAACTGTGTTGCTTGGCTGGAAAGTGTGTGACCTCAAGTAAGAGAAGCTGTGTTCTGGGGTGGTTACCTGCACGTGAAGAACGATCAGGACAAGGTAGCAAAACAAGGCAAACGTTGGGGTTTGAAAAGATGACCTATAAGGAATGACCGTGTGAAAATGATGCTGCGCTAATTCGGACAAGACAATTTTCTGCTCCCTCACACACTTGGCCTGCTGCGTCCAAAACATCGTGCTTGAGAAGCATTAGTTGCTCAGTTGTGAGAGGGAAAACTCACTCTTGAGAGTTTGTGCCAAAACTGTAACACCATTGACAGTAAGAATGAGTCTTGGTGTGAGACCCCTACCACAATAACCTAGGTGTTGTGATGTGAGCCGTTCCAGTCTATTTGTACAGCTTACTGTGACCACTTGGTAGTGTCCATGCAGACTTAGAGGGCGTTGGAGCACCGTCGGGTGATGGTCTTGTTGGTGTTGTTGGTGTGTGGGCTTTGGCCTGACACCCCGGTGAGGACAGCGTGGTTTGTTTTGAACCTGGCACGGTGGTTTCGGTCGAGGCAGTGCTAGTCGAGAACCGTGCACCTGGTGTGTCGCATCGGTGAGACATGGAGACCCAGAGCTCTGAACCTGTGTGGCCGTGAGCTCGTGACGTGTTGCCCGGTGCTTTGGCCAGGGACCTTGCTCTCCGGTCCTTCGTCCTGTACCTTGCTCGTCGGTCGAGACCCGGGCGCCCGGAGACGTGTTCCGGTGCCACGAGGAGACCTACCTTGCGTGATACGGACGTGTCCGTCTCGTCGCACTGGTCGTTCTGGTTTAAACGGCGCGTCGTTCTGACGCCTGTGCAGAAAGTTACGGCCGTGTGAGTGTTTTCACCCTCGGCGGGCCAAGCTGGCACTTTGCGGAGATTTGTGCAAGGTGTGCCTAGGATACAGCCAAACGCGCCCCTGGATGCGCTGACTACGCACCAGGCCGCCCCAGCTGTTTAGGTGGTTTTGGCTCATTGTTGTAACTTAACTCTGCAATTACTTTCAGATTCCAGCACTTGTGTTTCACTCCATCTATGTGCCAACCCTACCCACTACATGCTCTGCCTTGTAACTTGCGCGTCAACTAGCCAGGCCAGTGCCTCGTCAGTGAACAGCAACTAGGCTAGCAAGCCACGCGGCATGGGAAGTGTTCAGGAATCTTGGCAGGTCCATCCATCAGTAGGTGCAAGACAGCTCACACGTCGTCCCGGGTGTTGGTGTGTCATACATGGTGACCTTTGGACTTGTTGCCACGGCTTGCTAGTATGTTGGGACACTCAACGACTACTTTGACAACATCAGCACCAACTGACGCACCCTCACATGCTCTCCAAACCTTTCTTGGTGACCACTGTTGTCGTTGTGGTTCGTACACTTTGCCCACACACTGATTACTTACTCACTGTTGTGATTTGTGACGTTCCTGTCGACCTATACAGTTTACTGTGACCACTCGGCCGTGTCCATACTCGTGTAGATCCCTGATGCGGACCCTGGAGGCACCGATGTGTCATTTGGTGGCGGACTACCATCCTGGAGCTGACTGACGACCGTTCCAGAGCTCTGGACGCTACCCGGGACCTCCTGCACTTTTTCTGCAGCATACAGGAGTTAATCGGTGGACTGGCCGTGGGCCCGATTTGCATGTTTTTGCATTGTGTGTCCACTGTTTGATGTCGGATGCATGCGTATGACCAGTCGTAGCGTCCGGCTTTTGATCTTGCACGTCTAGGTTCAGACGGCGTAGCGTTCTGATGTGTCTGCGCAGAGTTACGGCCAAAACAGTGGTTTTGGGCCGGTTTTAGGACAGATCTTGCAGTGCCGCACGCGACACGCGTCGTGCACCACGGCAGGTACTTATGCCATGGACCTGTCATTTATCATTTCTCTCTGCAAATGCTATTGAATCATTTTGACACTTTGCCTTGTGTCTCCTAGCGAGACCCTTGCCGTTGTGTGCACGAGTTGTGACTGTCGTCACTGTCTGACCAGGCATTGACGCCTAGTCAGCGGCTGTGTTGCTAGGAAGCTTCCACGCATCTTCTCATGGAATCAGAGCGGTGAGACAGTTCTCACCGAGCTGCACAGCAGAGACGCAACAAAGCAGCAGTAGTGAGAGTCACCGCTGCAGCAGATCCATAGGGACCTATCGACGACGACAGCGGATAGCCGTCGACGTCGGTTACCATCACTATGTGAGATTGCATCAGATGCAACTGCTAGCAGCAGCAGGAGACAGCTACAATAGACTGCAGTCGCCAGTAGCTGCAGAAATTGGCACATGCAGCAGCAGTAGGGCAGCAAGAGCGCGCGGTGGTAGCAGCAGCGCGCGGCGGCAGCAGCACAGCATCAGCACAACAGCAGCATAACAGCAGCGGCGACAACAGCACAGCAGCGGCGGCAGCAGCGTCGCAACAGTAGCAGAGGCAGCAACGCGTGGCGGCGGCAACAGCAGCAGCTCGCAGCTGCTGCCACAGCCTTGCACGCAGCCGCTAGGCGGCTGCCCCACATGCAACAGCGTGGCTGCTGCTGCAGCTGACGCCGCAGCAGCAGCAATAGCTGAGCGAAAGCTGCGCAGCGGCTTTCGCTCAACTTCCGCGCGGCTGATGCGGAGTGGCCGCCTGCTCATGCAGCAACCGTGAAGGTTGATAAAAAATAAGGAAGGCGAGCTGACGTCAGCCATTTTCTTGCTGACGTCATCTGGTCTTGCTGACGTCAGCAGCTTGCTCCTGACGTCAGCACTTGCCTTTGTGATATTTTTGGTCGTAGGGTCAAAAGTTGCTAGCCTTTCAACTCCTCGAGAAACGCTCGTCTTTCTGTAGTTCAACCATGTTGACGTCTCGGCCCATAATGAGCGGCACCATGGCTCCGTCTGACGAGAAGGGAAAAAGGGTACTAGATCCCTCTTCTTCCTCCTCAGGGGTCATGATTCCACGTTCGCAGGCCATTGAGGACCTGCAGAGCTAGCAGGACGAGATGCGTTGCGTGTAGCGGGAGCAGACTGTCGCCATCCGTACACTCACCGAGCTTCTTCGAGGACATTCCACGACTCCACGACAGACTTATGAGGGAGCGGCCAGGGTCGCACCCTCTACACAGCAATCAACTCTAGACAGCAGTCAACGCGAGATTCGTGTGCTTCAGGAGCGTATCCGCTAGCTTCAGACAAGCTCTCGGCCCACACACATCCCTCTTTCCGGAGTTTTGACCGTCGCCTAACCTCCACCCCAGCGACTTCCCTCTTCCCGGCGTCTTTCCCATCCCTCGTCCTTCCCAGCTTGTGGTTGCTCTCTTTACGGAGCGGCAACCCAAGGACTTCGAGACGCCGCCCCCACGGTATGTCAGCGAGGACGGCTTTGATTGCTGGGAGATCCTCTTTCAGGTCTGGGCCACTTCAGAGGGCGTGTGGCCCTACTACCACAGTCCGTGTCAGACCACGGACCAAGCTCAGGTGCTGATAGTGGCTAGGGCGGTGCGCAGACTTCTCTACGCCATGCGGCGCGAGACCATCGTTGACTTCCGCTTGTTCCTTGACGAGGCAAGCACAGGTACCAATGCTAATCCACGAAGGGGCTGGGACCTAGCATTGTCCCTGCTTGCTACAGAGACGCACGCCACCCGCGCCGCACACATCTGTGCCTAGGCTAGGGGCCTGCCGAGCGTGCAGCCGACTACTGGCGACGCGCCATGCGCATTTACACACGCCTTGGGACAAGAGGTACAGAGCTGTGGGCGCTCTTCACGATCATGCTCGAGGTTCGCCTTGAGCACACACACATCTTCACACAGTACAGCGACGCCATACTTGAGCCTTTTTCGGCCTCACTGCAGCTTCTTCCTTGGGCGCACGAGCTCTTCCTCCAGGTGACTTCAGCTCGTGAGGCAGCCGTGGCTCATCAAGAGACCTCCATTGCTGTAGCAGTCGTTGCATCACCACCGACGCCCCTCCTGCAGACTCCTTCTCCATCCTCTGTCTTGTCGTCCTCCTCCCCTTCCACCCCGATGACACCGACTAAGACATAGGGTGTCGCGACAGTAGCACAGGGGAAGAAGGGGCGACAGAGGCGCGATTTGGGCCAGCAACAGCCGCAACAGTAGTCATCATCGGGCAGTAGCAGTGGACACTTCGTTCACTACTACAACCGTGGAGGCATCCATCACTACACCGAGTGCCAACAGCCGCTCAATTGGGCGCGGATTACTCGCGGGCTCAAAGCTTCACACACACTATAGTGTACGTCGAGCAGCACATCCTCAGGGCGCGCGACGACCATGACCACAGGAATTCCCGCTTCACCACCGACGACCAGCAGCGACCCAGGTCCACGTGACCGCACCATCGCCGAGCTCTGAAACCTTCTGGCGCTTCGCTTTTAGGGAGGTGCGAGTGTGTTGTCACAGCTGGGTGATTCACAGATTGTCTGTTTGTCCGTTCTTGTGACTCGAGATGACTCGTGTGGGGGGGCACAATCTGCATGTGATGACAATGGGCCTGACTGTACGGATTGGATTCATGAGTCTCACCTTTGTGCCCTTCGTCGTTCCTCCCCACCTGCTACCCAGCGTCCGTCCGAGGCCGAGTGTTGCGTTGCCCGTTGTACAATGACGTCCTCTAGTCGTGATCCCGGTGGTGCTTGGATCATCGACTCTGGTGCCACCCATCACATGACCTGTCGTCGGAGTGATTTCGTTGTTCTCGGCCCTGTTGCATCTGTTCGTTCTGTTCGCACACGCTCTGGTCAGTCCTTGCCAGTCCAGAGTGTTGGGGTCGTCTGTTTCGATGGTCCGTCTGGCCCCTTGTATCTTTCCGAGGTGCTGTTTGTGCCTGACCTTGAGCTCAGTTTGCAATCTGTACGTGCTTGCACACTGATGGGACTCTCTGTGGAGCACACTACAGAGTCCGCGACTGTGACTGCTATTGACACTCGTAGCGTTGTCCTTCGTGCCTCTATTGTCGATGACCTGTATCGTGTCTCTTGGACTTGTGCTCCTTGCTCCCCCTCCCCTTCCGCTCGTGCTTTTGTCACTAGTGTTCTGTCTCCTGAGCACCAGCGATTGCTTCATTGCCGCCTATGTCATGTAGGCTCGAACACTGTGTCGGAGCTCATTCGGACACAGCATGCCCTCGCTCTTGATGCGGCTTCTTTCAAGAAGCCGCCCAAGACCTAGTGCCTCTTCTGCGCTCAGGGTAAGATGCTTCGTTGCACCTACCCTGACTTCCGTTCACACACACTTCGTCCCGTTGAGGACCTTCTTGGTCCCCTACCTGTCGAGTCTCTGTCCGATCGGGGCCGATACGTCCTGACCCTGACTGATGACTTCACCCGAATGCGGTGGGTCTACAGCTCGCTCCGGAAGAGTGATGCCGCTCTCGCGGTTTGCCTCTGGCTAGTGATGGCTGAGCGTCACTCTCACCACACGCTGCACACCTTCCGCTCGGATCGCGATGGCGAGTTCCTTGGCGAGATGAACAGCTTCTTCGCCGAGCACGTGATTTTTCACCAGGTCTCTGCTCCTGTTACTCCACAGCAGAACGGTGTTTCTGAGAGTTGAAACCGCACCATGGAGGATGTGGTTCGCGCTATGCGGTCTGAGTGCGGTCTTCCAGAGTCCTTCGCTTTTGAAAGCTTTGCCTACATGACTTGGGTCTGGAACCGCCTCCCGCGCGGTCCTCTTCCGGACCACGCCACACTATATGAGCTCTGGTTTGGCTATCGTGCTGACTTGCGCCTCGCTCACGTCTAGGGATCCTTGGCTTCTGTGTGGTACACTAAGGACTAGCAGGGGTCCAAGATCACACCGCGGGGTCGCTTGTGTGCCTTTGTTGGTATCTCCCCGCGGTCGAAGGCATGGCGTTTTTGGGACCCTACTCGTCGTCGCATTGTTGAGTCCCGCGACGCGCTCTTCTTTGAGTCCCTCACCTACCGTGATTTGAGTTCGATCACATCGCTGTTTGTCACACACGTTCCCACATGTGAGGTTTCTCGACGGATGGGGGAGTCTGGGCCTGCAAGCACCGATCACCAGGCTGATGTGTCCGTTTGATCTCCCTCCACTTCTCTGGCGCTTGATGACCCAGCGATCATCGCTGTCGGTCCAAAGATCTCTCGAGGACCGCCGGCTTCTATCCCTGTCCCTTCACGCCCCACAGATACCCATGATCCTGTACCTGTGCGCGCTCCTGTGACCGTACCTGTGTGCGCCGACACTCCTGTCTCTGTGTGTGGACATGCCTCACCTGCTCCTACTATCACAACGAGCTCCGTGTCTCCCACGTTCGCATCTCCTCGCACGGCATCACCAGCTCCCTTGCCTCAGCCCTCCTTAGCTGCAATTGTGCCCGTTTTTGAGCCTGAGGTACGCCCCTCGAGCCCGGGTTACTCCCGTGAGCCTGGAGGTCGTCTCCGACCATTGGACTCCGGAGCTTAGCGATTGTCTGGTCCCGCACCCTAGCATTCCGCTCGTAACATCGCGAGTGGTGATCCCGGCACAAAGGCCCTAGGCCTGAATGTCCGCACTGAGTATGCAGAGGTACACCCAGCGTGTCCCGTAGGGCACAACCTCATCACTTGCGAGTTTCATATCGCTTGTGATGCAACAACCAATCTTGTGGTCGTCAGACCTAGCACTGAGGCGTGTGCTCTTGCCACGCAAAGCTCTCTCTCTATTGTGCCTGATCCATGCACACTAAGGGAAGCTCTCTCATCACATGATGCTGACACTTGGTGTGCTGCTTGCGAGGATGAGCTTCGCGCCATCCGAGAGCACGCAGTTTACGAGCTAGTCGACCTTCCACCTACAGGGGGAAGGTCGACTCCAAGTCAAGTGGGTCTTTCACAGGAAGGTGAAGCCGGATGGCTCACTGGAACGCTACAAGGCTCGCTTGGTCGTCAAGGGGTACTCTCAGATTGAGGGCATCGATTACATTGCCACCTTTGCCGCTGTCGGCCGCATCACCTCAGCTTGAGCTCTGTTCGGTGTAGTGGCTCATCATGACTGGGAACTGTACTAGATGGATGTGAACAATGTGTTCCCCCATGGCTCTCTGAATGAGGAGATTTACCCGGCTTTGAGGACGGTGACAAGGTCTGGTGCTTGCCCAACTCCTTGTACGGCCTCAAGCAGTCTCCTCGGTGTTGGAACTAGGAGATCACTGGCACCCTGACTCGTGCGGGTTATGTACAGAGTGAGGCAGATCCCTCTCTCTTCATCCGACGGACGCCTGAGCGATTGACCGCCATCTTGGTTTATGTCGACGACCTTCTGATCACGTCTCCTTCATTGGAGGCCGTGAAGGAGGCTAAGGCTGTCCTCCGGACTGCCTACAGGATGAAGGACCTTGGTCCTACAGTGGTGTTTCTTGGCATGGAGATCGTGCAAGACCACAGACGTCGTACTCTACTACTGCATCAGGCCCGATATGCACGTGTTGAGGGGGAGCGCTTCAGCAAACTTCTCGGCGTATTTCTCACAGGTTCCACACATCTCACAACTGATGAGCTGGATGCCCTGAAGGTTGGTGATCCCACACAGCTAGGGGAGATAGTGGATGTGACCCTGTACCTCCGTCTCATCGGATCTCTGATATACTTGGCAACTACCACGCGTCCTTACATCGCATTTGCCGTCAACCTCCTTGCCCAGTTTTCGTAGGCTCCACGCGCTAAAGCCCTTCACACGGCTGTGCGAGTGGTACGGTACGTGGTCTTCACACCGTACCTCGGACTCTGCTTTCGCCGGCAGTGTTCAGTGGTCCTTGACGCCTACACCGACAGCGACTAGGCCTAGAGCCCATATGGACGCAGTCGCACCGGTTACGTGTTCCTGCTCGGTGGGACCGCTGTGTCCTGGCGCACCGGGAAGCAGGGCTGCATTGCACGTAGCTCATCGAAGGTAGAGTACGTTGCTCTGGCTGCAGGGGCTGCTGTGGCGCTATGGCTACAGCGCATGTTCCTTGAGCTTGGCCAGTCAGTACCCGCCATTGTGCTTCGTTGCGACAACCAGAGCGCTCTTGCCATTGCGGAGAACTATGGTGTCTTTCATGCTCACACGAAGCACATTGTGGTTGAGCACCACTTCGTGCGTGATCTGGTGGAGCGACACGTGATCTCTATCATTTCGGTTGGTACTCACATGCAGCGTGCTGACTTCTTAACAAAGGCACTAGCACGCAGAAAGTTCCCGGCGGCCATTTGTCCTATCGGACTTCGCCCCTTGCATGAGAGTGGTTGAGTGTGGGGTGTGTCTGTGTCCGTGTCACATTTGTCGTTGCACTCGTTTTTGTACTCGTCTCAGTGCTACACGTCTATGGACATGCGTACCATCGGGTCATGTGGGAATGTTGTGATTTGTTACGTTCCTGTCGACCTGTATAGTTCAGTGTGACCACTCGGCCTTGTCCATACTCTTGTAGATCCTTGATACGGACCCTTGAGGCACCGGTGCGTCATCTGGTGGCGGACTACCATCTTGGAGCTGATTGACGACCGTTCCAGAGCTCTGGACACTACCCGGGACATCCTGCAGTTTTTCTGCAGCACGCAGGAGTTTATCGGTGGACTGGCCGTGGGCCTAATTTGCCTGTTTTTGCATTGTGTGTACACCGTTTGATGCCGGATGCATGCATGTGACCAGCGTAGTGGCTGGCTTTTGATCCTGCACGTCTAGTTTTGGACGGTGTAGCGTTCTGATATGTCTGTGCAGAGTGACGGCCAAAACAGTGGTTTTGGGCCGGCTTTAGGACAGATCTTGCACTGCCGCGTGCGACACGCGCCGTGCGCTGCGGCAGGTACTTATGCCATGGACCTGTCATTTGTCATTTCTCTCTACAAATGCTATTGAAGCATTCTGACACTTTGCCTTGTGTCTCCTAGCCAGACCATTGCCGTTGTGTGCACGAGTTGTGACTGTCGTCACTGTCTGACCAGGCACTGACGCCCATGGGTGGGTTCCGCCACTGGAGGGCCCCTCCTACTATGGGCCTCCCTCTTTGTACTACACCACTCCAGCATGGTCGCGCGACGGCTACCGCGGCTACGACGCCTTGGCGAGTGACAGCGGTGACGCTGCCCACCGTGAGGAGGCTTGGGCCCTGGAGCGTCGCCTTCATGACCACCTGCATTACCATACCAAGGGAGGTGAGGGTGTGTTGGGCCCGTCTTGTGTTCTTGCGTGTGAGTCTGACAGTACCCTCTGTGGTGCTCTGTCTGGGGGGGTGGAGGGGTCCTTGCCTGCTGAGCGTTCGTGGATTGAGGTGTGGCAGTCTGACACGTTTCCCCGTCGCTTGTCTACGTCCTCCTCCCCGTCCACCCTCTCGTCCGGCACCATTGCCGTCTGGCTTGTGCACCCTTCCTCGCCCATGTCTGCGGACTTCTGGATCATTGATTCGGGGGCCACGTACTACATGACGTCGTCTCGTTTTGCGTTCGTCTCACTTGGTCTTGTTGGTCCCGTTCGCCATGTTCGCACAGGCTCTAGTCAGCTTCTGCCTGTCCAGGGCGTTGGTGTCGTTTGCTTTGTTGGTCCTAGTGGTGCTGTGTTTCTACCTGACGTCTTGTACGTGCCCTGCTCTCTATCCCCACCCTTGATGACCTGGGCATGGATTTTGCGTCTTGTCGCAGTGTGGGCACGGTCACGCTTTGTCCGTCTGGTTGGGTCGTGCTTCGTGGCATGGCTGTGATCGCCTGTTTTGCATCCCTCTGTCTCTCCCCTCGTCTTCCGCTGCCTCTACACTTGCCCATGTTGCACCCTTCCTGTCGCCTACTCACACACAGTTGTTGCATCGGGGCTTGTGTCACATCCACACTGTTACCATTGCCCGCCTCTTGCGTGCACCACCCGCCGCCGGCCTGGATGCCTCCATGTTTCCTGCTCCTAGCGCCCCCGACTGCCTTGACTGCGCTCATGGAAAAATGCACCAGTCTCCCGTCTCCACTTTTGAGTCTGTTATTGCCCATCCTTTGGATTTGGTGCACGCTGATGTCATGGGGCCCCTTCCCCATGAGTTCCTCGGTGGTGTCGATCGTTTTTTTCTCTGCTTGACTGACGATTTTTCTCGCTATTGTTGGGTCTTCGCTCTTTGTCACAAGAGTGATGTCACTGACGTTCTTGAAGCCTGGCTTCCCCAGGCTCAGCGGGCCTGCGGGCGTGTCTTGCGTGTCTTTCTCTGTGACTGTGGTGGTGAATTTCTGGGCCCCACCTCCCGCTTTCTTGAAGGTCAAGGCGTTCGTCTTGAGCTTACTACACCCTACACCCCCCAACAAAATGGTGTGTCGGAGCGCTGGAACCACACCCTTGCTGACGGTGTGCACTCCCTCCTTGCTGAGTTTGGGCAGACCCCTCTCTTTGCCTTTGAGGCCATGTCATACATGACTTGGGTCTGGAACCACATTCCCCATGGTCCCCTTCCTTGTCATGTTACTCCCTTTCAGCACTGGACTGGCACCCGAGCGGACCCGCGTCTTGCTCGGGTTTGGGGGTCTATCACAGCCGTGTGGTTGCCTGCAGACCACTATGACGGAAAGCTCTCCCCCCAAGGGTTGGTTGTGTGTCTTCCTGGGGGTGTCGGCCTTTTCCAAGGCCTGGCGGTTCTGGGACCCCATCCGCCGCCGCGTCGTGGAGTCTTGTGATGCCTTGTTCTTTGAGGATGTCTTTGAACGTGACCTCTCCGGTCTTGCCCTTGCAGGCTCTATGGCCCCGCTCTCTTGACTTGGGGGTGGGTCACTACCGTTGGCAGACTCGGAGCGGGTCCCGATCGCGTCCCCGGGCCCGGTCACCACTCCTGAGTCCCCTATGCCGGCTACTCCTAAGCCTCCTGTGCCGGCTTTTGCTGATGAGGAGCCCCCCGCCATAGACCTCGAGGACCCTATCCCTCGTTTTGATCATGTCCCTACTGTGTCTCCTGCTGCTGTTCCGGCCTCTCTTGTGTCTGATCCGGCTGCCTCTCCGAGTGCATCCCCGCCTTGGCCTCCGGCGCCTGAGCCTGCCGGCACTGTGGTCTCCGGCCCCTCCCTTACATTCGTGGGGGGAGACTTCGGGCCTTGCCTATAGCATATGAGGGCGGTTCCTCGGACGTCCCTGTTTTGACACATGGGTCAGCCCCTTCACCACCACAGCGGCCCGCGCTTGCGCATCCTACTGTCTCTGGTGAGCCCGGTCTACGTGCTCTCGGCCTTTCTGTTGAGTTCTCTCTCAACCCTTCTATCTCTTCCCTTCACCCCAACACGGCGCTCGGATACTCCTTGGTCGAGTCTGAGTACCATGCCGCTCTTGACCACTCGGTTGCAGGGTATGTGGCAGCATGCTTTGCGTTGGCCGGTCTTTCACCACTTCCAGCCGAGCCCTCCACTGTGCGGGAGGCACACTACGTGGCCGACTCCACTCAGTGGGAACGCTCCATGTAGGAGGAGCTCACAACGCTCAGGGAGCTTGATGTCCTTGAGGTTGTCGACCTCCCACCTGGTCGGAAGGCCGTCTCCGCTAAGTGGGTCTATCATTGCAAGCTGAAGTCTGATGGCTCAGTGGACCGGTACAAGGTCCGCCTCACAGCAAAAGGGTTCTCTCAGATTCCCGGACTGGACTTTGATGAGACTTTCGCTCCCGTCGGGCAATACACCACAGCTCGCACCCTGCTTAGTCTAGTCGTCCAGCATGACTAGGAGCTTGAGCAAATGGATGTGAATAATACCTTCTTGCATGGGAAACTTAATGAAGAGATTGACATGGTCCAGCCCCCCAACTTCGAGGATGGAACTGGCACATTGTGGCGTCTGCGAAGGGCCCTCTATGGCCTGAAGCAATCCCCATGATGTTGGAACCAGGAGATCACCTCTACCTTGGAGAAGGGAGGCTACAACCGTAGCACTGTGGATCCAACAATGTTTCTCAGTCCACCTACTGCCCCCTTTGTTGCCATCTTGGTGTACGTTGATGACTTGCTGATGGCCTCCCCCAGTCCCGCAGTCGTTCAGGGTGTGAAGACACTCCTTCAGTCGGCTTACAAAATGAAAGATCTTGGGCCGGCTGGTGTCTTCCTTGGCATGGAGTTCGAGTGGGATAGGTCTCACCGCACTCTTCATGTGCATCAGGCAGCATATGTTCATAGCCTGGGGGAGCACTTTGCTACACTCCTCGAGTCAGTTTCGACTGCATCCACCCTAATGACCCCTGCAGGAAAGTCCCTGCTGAAGTTGTTGGACACCTCCAAACTGGGGGAGGAGGTGGATGTGTCGGACTTCCTGCGCGTGATTGGGTCTCTGATGTACCTTGCGACTACCACGCGCTCTGACATTGCCTTTGCTGTGAACTTTCTGTCCCAGTTCTCTCAATGCCCCTACAAACGTCATCTTGAGGCTGCTGTTCGCGTCGTGCGCTATGGCCTGTCCACAACGCATCTTGGGCTGTGCTATCGAGCGCAACACTCTGTGGTGGTTGATGGATTCATAGACAGTGACTGGGCACATGACTCTGATGCACGCAGCCGCACAGGCTTCATCTTCCTGGTTGGAGGCACGGCAGTGTCGTGGAAAAATGGTTAGCAAGGCTGTGTTGCACACAGCTCCAGCGAGACGGAGTTCGTTGCGCTAGGTGCAGGTATGTGTGAGGCTGTCCGGCTGTGCTGCCTGCTGCAGCAACTGGGCGTGCCACTGCGCTACATCACTATGAACTGTGACAACCAAAGCGGAAAGGCCATCGTAGAAAATGATGGCATTCATCATGCACGCACAAGCGCATAAATGTTGAGCATCACTTTGTTCGTGATTGCATAGCCGCTGGCATTCTTCAAGTCATCTGGATGGAGACACGGTCGCAGCGTGCTGACTTCTTGACGAAGGCACTTAGTCGGGGCATGTTCAAGCGTGTTGTGCATGGTGACGGTCTTCATGTGTTGGAACCCGGGTGACAGTGGAGTCACGTTCTGTTCCTTTATCACTTGTGTTGAGTGTCGTCTGTGCATGCTTTGGCTGTGGGTCATGGGGGAGTGTTGTTGTTGTGGTCCGTACACTTTGCCCACACACTGATTTCTTACTGACCTCTTGCCGTGCATTGCACTACTCAACTACTCTGTACAACAGATTACATCTCATGGAGCTCATGGACGCCTGAACACGCCGAGCTGAGGACTCGCCTCTGAAGCTTAGTGTGTAGGCAAACACTCCAGAGCCATGGCCCTCTGGCCATTACTATTCTGACCTGAGGTTTTGCTTGCAACTGTGGCCTTGGACACTTTAGGATGCCAGGCCCACTCATAGTCTTGCGCATGCAGGGTTATGGGGGAGCTGTAATATCGTGCTAGGTGCTAATCCTTGGGGGCCATCTCGCCGGTTTTGACCGTGCGATGGTGAGAAGCCGCCTCCGGGTTTTTCTGAGAGGTCCGGCTCGACCTCCGGGTGGCGACGAGACCACCGCGAGCGTGATGCTCGCGCGTGGTGCTCGCTCATCCCGGCTGTACTAGGTTGCTCGCTCCCCCTCTCTTCCTTGTCGTCTCTAGACACTTTCAAAAACAAGCCGCAAGCTTTCCTCTCTTGCATTCTTGTGGGATCTCCCACACTTCTCTCCTCCCTCACACTCTCTGCCCGGGATCCATTTTCTCAGTGTATTATCTTTGCTCGTTGTTGGTTTGTGTGGCTTCCACCTGTCACGACCGATGTCGATGGATTACCCATATATCCCACGTTGGTGGTATAGGGTAGAGGAGAGCGTGACGACACGACGGGCCTCTGGAGTGTCCCGAGACTTCTCCAGCACCTACGACAGCGCTGGCGAGACGCGGTCCATGTGTTCCGGCAGCCTGGTTGGCTTGTTGGGAGCTAGGAGAGTTCTCTTGGTGGGTTGAGACCCGTGCACCCGGTGGACTATACCGGTGCGACGAGGAGACCCGATGTCTATAGTAGTGCTTCCGATGTTCGGAATGTTTGTGGCCGTTTGTGGTGTCTAGACGCTGATTTCAAGTGTTTCTAGCATTACTCGTATTTTCTTGGTGGTCGAGACCCAGGTAATTAGAGAGCTACTCTGGTGCCTCAAGGAGACCATCTTTGTTGTTCACATGGTCTATGTAGTGTGCTCTTCCCGATGACTCGTTTAGGCTCCGCGGGGGTGACGGGGCCCACTGCGGCTAGCTGCCGACGCCCCTACATAAGCCTACCAGGGGTTAAACTTGTAAACTATCCCTGTTCTTTCATATTATGCATTCCAGACTTGGCCAAATTCTTGCCGTTTTGCAATCCACTCACACCCAGAGCTCATGCTTGTTTGTCGCATGGGCCTACATGCCCTAATTAAATTCTAAATTGGTATTAGAGCACAGGGGGCATGTGAAGAAGAAGAAGAAGCAGAAGTAGCAGAAGCAGCAACAATGGGGGAGTGCAAAGTGACTACATGTGAATGCCAGAGGGGCGGTGAGCAGTACACAGTAGCAGTTCCGACAACGGCAGTAGTGGCAGTAGCAATAGGAGACACAGTTGTAGCAACAGTAGCGGCAGTTGTTGTGCCGCGCAATAGGAGCAGTGGCTACAGAGTAGCCGCTCACACCAACAGCAGGAGCGGCGGCAGCAGCAGCAGCGGCGGCGAGTGGTAGCATTCGTAACAACTGCGCCTGTGGCTACAACAGCAGCAGTGGCAGCTGCTGTACCACGCAGGAGCAGTAGCAGCGGCAGCGGCAGCAGTGACGGTGCACAGTTGTAACAGCAGCTTTGGCAGTAGCAAGCAACAGCAATAGGGGTGGCGCACAGCAGCAAGCACCAGGAGCAACAGTGGCACACAGCAGCAGTAGCAGCGGCGGCAGCAGCAAGCAGTAGTTGTTGCATAGAGTAGCAGCAACAGCAACAGTAGCGGAAGCAGCAGCAACAGCAGCAACCGAGGCAGCTGCATCCGCCGCCGCAGCTGTTGCTGCCGAAGCAAAGAGGGCCTTGAAGCCCTCCTCAGAGGGCCCCCCCTCGGAGGAGCCCCCTCGAAACCCCACAGAGGGCCCCCCTCGAAGGGGGTTTGTAGGCCCCATCAACCCCCTTGGTCCAGTCGGCCCCATCGGCTGACCAACGGAGGGGCTGACGGTGAGAGAGGGGCGGACTCCCCCCCTCTGTTGGTCCCCCTTTAGCCACCCCGCTTGCTCGCACCTCGTGCGAGGGAGCGAGCAATTTTGACCGGCCGGACAAGCCAAAACCCCCCCCTCTTCTTTTGTTTTCTCACTTGCCCCCAGTTCAGGGGCAATTGAGAATAGGGGGGACGAGAAGAAAAAGAGAAGGGGGTGAGGGCAAGAAGAGGGAAAAGAAAATAAAAAGGGGGTGAGGGCAAGAAGAAAAGAACATAGGATCACAAAATTGTACAACTACATAGTGAGGGACAATTGTAGCAGTGTTTGCCCTCTCGCCCTCCCAGCAGACGGCGGACTGTGTCGTTGGCGACGAATTCCGTTTCAAGATGCGTTGTGGGCCGGCGTCTTGCTAGGGCCCGTGGACTAGACCTCGCACCTCACTCCGTCAGGGGGACAATGTATTCAAGTCTGTCCATCTATGAGGGCTGGGTCGTCTATCGCTTGGAGCAGTAGTCGCACATGCAGCCACCACACATTCTGTTCTTGGAACAATATGTGCTCCATTAGTGGCAGCAACACCACTAGCCGCAGCTGGTTGGACTCCCTTCTCCGGGCGTGCTGTGGAAGTGGCGCTCGCCCCGTCTACTCATACATGCTGACCCCACCACCGTGACTTCCAGGAGTGACAGTGTCTAGTAGTGTCCTCCTCTCTCACAGCTTGGTGTTTACCAATGGGAGTAGGTGCCCTGGGCACCGATCCATCGTCAGGCAAGCGAGATGAGTGCGCAGTCATGGGAGCAGGCGCCCTACGCGTTTGCATGCTACTACTGTTGTGGTGGACGTCATGGTCGGCGTCGATGCTGGACACGCCCTTGATATTGGCATCCACCTTGGCTTCGCCCTTGTCCGAGAATGCGTCCTTCATAGCATACGGATCTGCCAGCGTTGGTGAATCCCCTCGCTGGACCTCTGGCGACCATATTCGCTGAGATCAATGGTATGAGGCGGATGGTGCAGCAACTTTGTGACCTCGTTGTTACGGAGCGTGCTTTTGCTACTCGTTCGTCGACATCCTCCTTGATCTCCTTCATGTTCTGCTCCTATATCATCCAATGGTCTCTCTCTAGCTCCCCCTGCCTGCGTTTCCTAGGCTGCTACCATCCTTTCGATCCTCCATTCTTCCGCTACCACAACGCCTTCTCGAGATGACATTTCTTCATGTAGTCACTCCAGTCCTGTGTGCACGCAGCGTTGGCGTGAGCGCTCCGCACGTCGTGCTCGTGCCATTGTTGACAGATCTTCCACCTTCTCGGCCTCTGCTGCTGTACCTGTCGAGGGGGAGTGTGGTCACTGCACATTGCTTGTGACCGCAACGACAGGATCTGCACCCTTGCCTTATCATGGTACCCAAACGTCAGCACAGGTAGATGTAGATGATACAATGGCACTACACGATGCGGAGTCTGATCTCGACATGGGGTTCATGGTGGAGACTTGCGTGTCATTGAGCTCGACTTCTACGTTGGGGCTAGATCCAGATCTTCCACAACAGCAGGTTGCATCAGGAGGAGTGCGGTCCCGGCGTCCCTGGGCGGTCCCACTCGTGGCTCCAACCGGTGGCGGCCTAGCGGTGGCATAGGAGTCTTGTACGGATCGGGATACCTCTACCGGAATTTGGGAGAGTTTGTGCAGCAGGCTCACACCAGCCTGACGGAGGTTGTAGAGCAGGAGACATGCGTGTCATCAAGGTCGACATCCAGGCTAGGGCAGGAGCCGGACGTTCTACAGTAGCAGTTTGCATCAGGAGGAGTATCGGCCCCGCGTCCCTGGGAGGTGCCACTCACGACTCCGACTGGTGGCTGCCCGGCTATGCCACAGGAGTCCTGTACGGATTGGGATGCCCCTTGCGGACTTCCGGAGGCGTTGGTGCACGAGGCTCACACAAGCCCGGCAACGGTCGTAGTGCATGAGCAGAGTGGACTGGCTGGTCCTTTAGAGGTTGAGGCATTCTTGAGAGCAGCACTGAGAGATGTCACCCAGATATGTGCTGTAGTAGACACAATAGGCTCGACCTTGTCATTGGCGCTACCTGAGGACCAGCTTCAGCGCCAGGAGTCACCCATGTTCCCAGAGTCTGTGGGCTTTTGTGCACACGGCTGAGCAGAGATACACATGACGAATTCAGATGATGATCCTTACTCCATCATTGAGCGGATGACAACGACCAGTCTTCCCGGCGAGATGATGCGTGAGCACCAACTATGCTTGCTCATTGCCTTGAATGGCATTGGATCAGTCGTCGAGCCAGAGTCCTGCACAACCATGTCCACTACGCTAGCAGCAGAGGATAGTGTAGCAGATCCGACCACGCGGATGTAGTCACCTCGTCAATAGGAGCTGAGTTCTACCCTCGCTTGTTCATCTGTTGGTGACCATGCTGATCACATCGACGTTGAGAGTGGCAATACCTACACATATGACACTTCCACATGCTCCACGGACTCTGACGACTCCTCGTTCTCCGTCTCTCTCGACATGCGACCGCTCATCCCTCCTCTATTAAACACGAGCTGCGGTCGCAATGTCACACCTTCAGCTGTGTCTGATTATCCAACATCTCACGATATTGCGAGTTTGGTTGACCCCCAGGAAGATGCAACAGCACTGGCTCCATTGTCTTTCGTAACAAAGACGTAGATAGAGTTGTACTTGTGAGTTCTACTGTGTGCGTGTGTAGCATCCAGTGAGACAGAGTTGATCGTACGCGAGGTAAACATGGGCCACCTCCACATGTCCGAGTCAGATTATATTGACTTACAGGAGCGTGTAGAGATGCTATGGTGGGAGGTGATGGCAACGTGGGGGCGATTGCTGGAACAGGGGAGCACCACTAATATCGACACGAGCTTTCCACTATCAGGATCTCGCACGCCCATACTCGAGGAGGATCCTGTACTGTCTCCGAGTATGACGGCCGGTGGAGACACTACCACAGGAGAGGCGAGCATGCCTTTAGTTTCCGTCATTCTCGTTCCTGTCGACTCTGTCATCACTCCTCTTTCTACTCCTGCTGCCATCACGCATCTTCATCCACCCGCTTCAGCTGCTCCATCGTCATATTTGTCTGTGTGTGGTGGTCTGATTTGTCGTTCCAGCCCCCCTCCTCTTGTGGCGGTACACCCCTGTGCTTTAGGGTGCTCTATCCCGCCTCGGAAGCCAGCTCCACCACTTTATCCACTCTTGCGTGCTGGTCGCCCATTCCCTTTCCTCCGGCATACAAAGATGCATCGCGGTAGAGTAGAGAGAGGAGAGACTGTGAGTTGGGACCCTTGACAATCACACAAGGATTAGTAAACTCTAGGTGATGCAGGGGCGACGTGAGGAGACGTAGCCGGAGACACCACTTCGTCTTTGAGGGTGGGAGCAGACTCGTACGTGACATGGGGAGCTGTCTCTGCGTGTTGGAGAGACCATATGATTCATCACCCAAGATCAGCTCAGCTACGGTATCAGCATCTCCATCGAGGATATCAAAGTCAGGTTCATCTACCTAGGGGCAGTGTTTTGTGGACCTCGACATGACGCGACGTCATGGGAGATGCATGGCAAGGGGTCCATGCTCTGCTATGAGCTTTCCATAGCAGCCGGCGTATGGCTCATGCTACGTGCTTGCACAACTACATGTGGATGGTAGCACTCTATTGGTCGAGACCCCGACACTTGGTGGGTTGTACCAGTGTCACAAGGAGACCATGTAATTGTGTGTCTTGGTGTGTGGCCATACTACGTGTGGCATGTGCATGCAAAATGGATTGCTCATAGTGGTCGAGACCTGGATACGTGGTGATTTGTACTCCTGTTATGAGGAGATCCCCCTATGATCATTTGTGTTAGTTGATGACGCTATTCTGGCTGGCATACGGACATCTGTTGGATTGCTCGTAGCGGTCGAGACCCGGGCACTGGTATCGCCAGTGTCACGATGAGACCCTCTTGTCCTCTGACTTGTGTATGATGTGCATGACACCTCGGATGGTCGAGGCCCGGACATTTGGTAGGATGTTCCAGTGTCATGAGGAGACCTTCGGACCTTCATTTTACTCCAGAGGGACATCATGACTAGCCTTAGTGCTTGGATGGACAGCAGATGTGTGTGTGTGTGTGTGTGTGTGTGTGTGTGTGTGTGTGTGTGTGTGTGT
>SZWC01009326.1:45123-72099 GCA_023375785.1 Penium margaritaceum | reverse complement strand
AGCAGCCCCATTCAAGTTTCGAGCATAGTCCAAACTATGGTGTATCGAGTCAAGAAGTAACTCGCAGTGTTGCGATTAGTTTGCAACACATGTGAGAAACGACATATGCACCCATCATATCATTTATTGACTGATGTACATTAGATTAGATATCTAAAGACAAAAAAAACATTACGTACATAAAAAACCACGGGAGATTACAAGTGTTTTTATCAATGTTAACAGTTTGTTCACTGATTAATTGGTGTACTACGTAGTGTCTATACACTTGTGAACTTCTAGGAACCTACCATACTACATGTAAAGTATACACACATTACACAGTGTATGAAAACAGGACGATTAACCATAACTTTACTGTTTCGTACACTTGCTTGCATGCTTCTACGCCAGCCAACTAGACAGGGTCACCAGGTCTTTGACATGCTAGGAAGCTTTCCAGCATTTCTTCATTGTATCAGAGAAGCAAGCCTCCTCTTGCTCATGCACGTAGCAGAGACGAAACATCGGCAGTAGTAGTGAGAGTCACAGGTGCACCTGAGTTCTTGGGACCCGCCATAGCACACATAGTGACTACAGAGACGGAGCCCTGATGTTGGCAGTAGTGGCATCACCACAGAACCGCCTCCACTGGACGGCATTGCCAGGAGTGGTAGCATGAGTCGTCACTACCACAGTAGCAACATAATCACGTGGCGCAACAGTAGCACAATGAAAGCAACGACCTGTAGCAACAAAAACGGTTGGCAACATCAGCCAGCAGCATCAGCGCAGAGCTGCAACTGCGTGCAGTGACAACAGCAACGGTTGGCAGCAGCAGCTCACAGCAGACACAGCTCGTTGCAGCAGCCAACAGCAGCAGGGGAAGCAGCGCAACAGTAGTGCAACAGCAACAGCAGCCGAAGCAGCGCATCAGTAGTATATTGGCTGCACAGAGAAAACTGCGCAGCTGCATGGCTGTGCGATGCTGGAGCGGCAGCTGCGTAGAGCAGCAGCAGCTGCGCGACTGCTGCGACTGCACAGTACAGGTGCACATTGCAGCTGTGTAGCTGCACATCTGCACAGCTCCACAGAGTTGCAACTGCCAGTGTCACAACCACCAGATTTTCAACTGCAAGCGTTACAACTGCCAGTGTTGCAACTGCCAGCGTTGCAACAGCCAGTGTTGCAACTGCCAGTGTTGCAACTGCCGGTGTTTAAAAAAGAAGGGGTGCAACTACCAGTGTTGCAACTGCCAGAGATGCAAGTGGCAGTGTTAGAAACTGCCAGTGGTTCAACTGCCAGTGCTTCAGCTGCCAGTGTTGCAACTGCCTGAGTTGACACTGTGAGTGTTGCAACTGCCAGTGTTGCAAATGCCAGTGTTGAAACTACCAATCATGTAACTGCCAGTGTTGTAACTGCCAGTGTTGCAACTTCCAGCGTTGCAACTGCCAGTGTTGCAAGTGCCAGAGTTGTAACTGCCAGTGTTGCAACTGCCGGAGTTGCAACTGCCTGTGTTGCAACTTCCGGAGTTGCAACTTCTAGTGTTTCAGCTGCCAGTGTTCCAACTGCCATTTTTGGAATTGCAAGTGTTGCATCTGCCAGTTTTGCAAATTCCACTGCAGTAACTTCCAGTGTTGCAACTGCCAGTATTGCATGTGCTGGTATTGCGACTGCCAGAGTTGAAACTATGAGTGTTGCAACTGCCAGTGTTGCAAATTCCAGTGTTGAAACTGCCAATGTTGTAACTGCCAGTGTTGTAACTGTCAGTGTTGCATCTGCCGGAGTTGCAACTTCCAGTGTTGCATCTGCCATTGTTGCAACTGCAAGTGTTGCATCTGGCAGTGTTGCAAATGACAGTGTAGCAACTGCCAGTGTTGCACTGCCAGTGTTGCTACTGCCAGTGTTGCAACTTCCAGTGTTGGAACTGCCAGTGTTTCAAAAGCCAGTGTTTCAACTGACCGTGTTGTAACTGTCACTGTTGCAACTGCCAGTGTTGCAACTGCCAGTGGTGAAAATTCTGGTGTTGCTATTGCCAGTGTTGCAAATGCTAGAGTTGTAACTGCCAGCATTGGAGGTGCCAGTGTTGCAAAGTTCCAGTGATGCAATTCCCAGTGTTGCAACTGCCAGAGTTGAAGCTGCCAGTATTGCAACTGCCAGTGTTGCAACTGCCAATGGTGCATCTTCCAGCATTGCAACTGCCAGTGTTGCAACAGCGATTTTGGAAAATTCCAGTGTTTCAACTGTCAGTGTTGCAGCTGCCGGAGTTGCAACTGCAGTGTTTGCAACTGCAGTGCTTCCAGTGCATCTGTCAGTGTACCAACTGCCAGTGTTGCACCTGCCAGTGTTGCCACTGCCAGTGTTGCAACTGGCAGTGAATCAATTGCCAGTGTTTCAACTTCCAGAGGTGCAAGTGCTAGTGTTGCAACTGCCGGAGTTGCAGCTGCCAGTTTTGCAACTGCCAGTACTGCAATCGCCAGTGTTGCAACTTCCAGTGTTGTAACTGTCAGTACATGCCTGGCAACGCCTGGCAATGCCTGGGCAATGCCTTGGAGCAACTCCGTACAACTTCGTACAATTCGCAAAACTCCGTTCATCTCCAAACAGCATTGTACAACTCTGCACAACTCCCATACAACCCCGCACAACTCCGTTCAACTCCATACAACTTTGCTTAACTCCGTACAACTCCGTACAATCCCATACACCTCTGTACAACTCTTTACAACTCCATACAACTCTGCACAGGTCCGTACAACTCTGTACTACAACTCTGAAGATCACCGTAAAACTCCGTAAAATTCCGTCCACCTCTGTAAACGTTTCTATGACTCCTTAAAACAATGAAAAAATCTGATCAACTCTGTACAACTCCATACAACTCCGTACAACCCCATGGCAGTCTGTAAAACTCTTTACAACTCTGTAAATCCCTGTACAATTCTTTACAACTCCGTTCAACTCTGCAAAATCCGTAAAACTCCGTACAAGTCCGTAGAACTGCTTATAAATCCGTACGACTTCTTACAACACCGTACAACCCCGTACAACTTTGTACAACTCCGTACAACTCCGTAAAACTCTGTAAAAATCCGTTCAAAAGTGTACAACTAAGTGCAACTCTGTACAACTCCCTACAACTCCGTACAACTCCGTACAACTCCCTACAACTCTGTAGCTCCCTAATGATTTCTACGTCGTTGCAAGGATTTCTACGGAGTTGTAGGGAGTTGTACGGAGTTGTACAGAGTTGTACAGAACTATATGGGGTTGTACGGAGTTGTTCAGACTTGAACGGAAATGTACAGAGTTGTACGGAGATGTACGGAAATCCGTACAACGCTGTACAACTATGTACAACTCCGTAACACTCAGTACATCTCCGTACTACTCCGTACAACTGCAGACAACCCCGTACAACTCCAAACACCTCCGTACAACTCCATACACCCCCGTAAAGCTCCGTACAACTCCGTACAACTCTGTACAAACCTGTACAACTCGGTAAAGATCCATACAACTTTGTACAATAACATTCAACTCCGTAGAATTATGTCAACTCCGTACAATTTCTCATGGCTCCGTACCTTCATGTACAACTATGTACAACTCCGTACAACTCCGTAAAGATCTCTACAACTCCAAAAGAATCTGTACGAATTTGTACAAATCCGTACAGCACCTTACACCTTTGTGCACCTTCTTACAACTCCGTACAACTCTGTACAACTCCGTACAACTCTGTACAAATCCATATAGTTCTTTTCAACTCTCTACACTTCGTACAAGTCATTATAACTCAATGAAACTATGTAAAACTCTGTACAACTCTGTGAAACACCGTACAACTCCATGATAATCTGTACAGCTCCGTATAACTCCACACAACTTTGTAACACTCAGTACAACTCCGTGCAGCTATGTACAATTGTGTACAACCTCAGAAAGCACCATACAGCTCTGTAAAAACCCATACAACTCCTTACAACCCTGTGCAACTCTGTAAAACTCCATGAAACTCTATACAAATCTGTACAACTCCGTACAACTCAGTGCAGAATTGTACAACTCCATACAATTCCATATGCCTCTGTACCAGTCTGTACAACTTTGTGCAACTCTGTACAAATCCGTACAACCCTAAAAAAATCCGTACAACTCTGTAAAACTCCGTACAACTGTATACAACTCCATACGACTCCGTATAACTCCGTAAAACTCTCTAAAAATACGCATGACTCCATGTAGATCTTTACAGTTATGTACGACTCTCTGCAACTCCGTATAACTATGTACACCTCTTTTGAACTCTGTTCAACTCCGTATAACTCTGTAAAATTCTGCACCTCCGTACAACCCTGTGCAACTCCATACAACTCCATATAACTTTGTATCAACTTCGTAAAACTCTGTACAACTCTGAACAAATCCGTACAACTCAGTGCAACTCTGTTCAACTAAGTACAACTCTGTACAACTCCGTACACCTCCGTACAACTCCATACAACTCCGCACAACTCCGTGCAATTTGCAGCAACACATGATGCTCTCTATAGTTATGTACAATTCCTTAGACCTCCGTACAACTCTGTCCAACTCAATACAATTCAATGCCACTCCATATGGCTCCGTAGAACTCTGTACAGGTCTATACAACTCTGTGCAACTCCCTACAACTATGTGCAACTCTGTACAGCTCTGTACAACTCTGTACAGCTCTGTACAACTCTATACACCTGCATACAGCTCCGTACACCTCAGCTCAATTTTGTACAGCTCCATGCAACTCCGTACAACCTGGTACAGATTTGCACAAATCCGTACACCTCTGCACAAAGCCATGCACCACCGTACAACTCTGTACATCTCTGTACAACTCCGAAAAACTCCATACAACTCTGTACAACTCCATACAACTTTGTACAACTCTGCAAAACTCCGTAAAACTCTGTAAAAATCCATGCAACTCCAAGCAGCTCCATACCACTCTATATAACTCCATATAACTTTGTACATCTCTGTAAAACTCCATGAAATTCCGTACAACTCTGTACATTTCATTAGAGATTTGTAAAACTATGTACAACTCTGTTCAAATCCAAACAAATTTGTACAAATCCGTACAACTACGTAAAACTCTGTACAACTCCGTGGAGCTCCGTACAACTCTGGACAAGCCCGTACAACTCTGTACACCTCTATACAAGTCCATACAACTCCATACAACTCCGCAAAAGCATGTAAAACCCAATACAACACCGTACAACTCTGCACAGCTCCAGAAAATTCTGTACAACTCCGCACAACTTTGTAAAACTACGTACAACTCCGAACAAATCTGTGCATGTTTTAACATCTGTGTACAAATCCATAGAACTCTGTACAACTCAGTTAAACTCTGTACAACCCCATAAAACTCCGTACAACTCCATCAAACTCTGTAAAGCTCCGTACAACTTTGTACAACAACATACAATTATGTACAACTTCGTACAACTCCGTGCAACTCATTCCATCTCTGTATGAATTTGTCAAACCCTGTACAGCTCCGTAGAACTCCGTACAACTACGTACAACTCTGTATGGCTCCATACAACTCCAGACAGCTCTGTAAAACTTGGTACAACTCCACAAAACTCAGAACAGCTTCTTATAACTCTGGACAGCTGTGTACAACTCCATACAACTCTGTAGAAACCCTTATAATGCCGCACAAATCAGTACAATTCCGTACATATCCGTACAACACTGTACAATTCAGAAAACTCCGTACAATATCGTACGGCTCCATACCTTTATGCACAACTTTGTACAACTCTGTACAGCTCCATGTAACTTTGTACAACTCCGTAGAACTCCATACAAATCTGTAAAACTATGTCAAATTCCGTTCTAATTTGTTTAACTCCGTATAACTCCATACATTTTTGTGCACCTTCATACAACTCCATTATATGCCGCACAACTCTGTACAACTCGTACAACTTTGAATAAATCCATTTAAACACGTACAGCTCTGCACAACTGCATATAACTCCGTACAACTTCCTAAAACTCTTATTACCTGCGTACAAGTCCTTACAACTCAATAAAACTCCGTACAGCTCAACACAACTCTGTACAACTTCGTACATCTCTGTACAAATTTGTACACCTCCGTACATCTCTGTACAACTCTAAAAACCTCCTTACAACTCCGTATATCTCCGTACAACACGTTACAAGTCCGCACCAGTGCAGAATACTCTGTTCAATTCCCTAAAACTCCATACAACTCCGTACAACTCTGTAGAACTCTGTTCAACACCGTAGAACTCTGTACAATTATGTACAACTCCGTACAATTCCATGCAGCTCTGTTCAACTCCGTAAATCTCTTTACAACTCCGTAAAACTCCTTACAACTCTGTACAAACATGTACAACTCTGTACAAGTCCGTACAAATCCCTACAAGTCCGTATAGCTCTTTTCAACACCATACAATCAATAGAAGCCAATACAACCCCACTCGGTAGAACTCCGTACAACTGCATGAAAATCCATTCAACACCATACAGCTATAAATGTTTCCGCACAACTTTGTGCAGCCTGTTAAACACTGTACAACTCTAAACAACTCAGTACAACTTCGTACAACTCTGTACAACTCAGTGCAATTCTCTACAACTCCTTACAACCTTGTACAAATTTGTAGAATTACGACAAATACACATATCTCTGTAAAACTGTGTACAACTCTATACAGCTCTCTACAACTCTATACGACTCTCTATAAGTTCATAGGACTCGGTACGACTCTGTACATCTACGTACGACTCCGTACAAATCCGTAAAGTCCGCACAACACCGTACAACTCGGTACAACTCCATAAAAATCCATACAATTATATAAAACATGTAAAAATCTGTACATATCTTTACAAATCTGTACAGCTCCGTACATCTTTGTACAACTCCATTCAGAACCGTACAACTCTGTACAACTCCTCACAATGTTGTACAAATCCGCAGAACTCTGTACCGATCTGAAAAACTCTGTACAACTCTGTTCAACTCTGTACGACTCTGTACAACTTTGAACAAATCCATTTAATCACATACAACTCTGTACAACTCCGTAAAACTCCGTTCAACTCCCAATAAATCTCAGTACCTCCGTACAAGTCTTTACAACTCAATAAAACTATGTACACCTCCGTACAACTCTATACAACTCTGTACATCTCCGTACAAATCTGTACACCTCCGTACAACTTTGTACAATTCCAAACAACTCCTTACAACTCCGTACAACTCTGTACAGCTCCATACAACACATTACAACTCTGCAAAAATCCAGAATACTTTGTACAATTCCCTAAAACTTTGTACAACTCTGTACAGCTCTGTTCAATTTTGTAGAACTCTGAATGATTATGTACAACTCCGTACAATTCCGTACAACTCCGTACAAATCTGTAAATCTATTTGCAACTCCGTACAACTCCTTATAACTACATACAATTCTGTACAACTCTGCACAACTCCGTACAACTCCCTACAAGTCCGTATAGCTAAGTTCAACACCGTACAATCAATACAAGTCCATTAAACTCCATACAACTTGGTGGAACTCTGTACAACTGTGTATAATTCCGTACAACTCCGTACAACTCTTTACAACTCCGTAAAAGTATGCACTCTTCGTACAAATTCGTGCAATGCCTCTAACTCTGTACAACTTTGAACAACTCAGTACAACTTTGTACAATGCCGTACAACTCTGTACAACTCCGTACTTTTCCGTACAACTCTGTACAACTATGTACAATCTGATAGATTCACGTCTACTCTACACAAATCCGTACAACCGTGTACAACTCTATAAAACTCTCTACAACTCTACACAACTCCGTATAACTACCAGTGTTGCAACTGCCAGTGTTGCAACCACCAGTGTTGCAACTGCCAGTGCTGCAACTGCCAGTGTTGGAACTGCCTGAGTTGAAACTGTGGGTGTTGCAACTGCCAGTGTTGCATATGCCAGTGTTGAAACTGCCAATGTTGTAACTGCCAGAGTTTCAACTGCCAGTATTGCAACTGCCAGAGTTGTCATTGAGAGTGTTGCAACTGCCGGAGTTGCAACTGCCTGTGTTGCAGCTGCCAGTGCTCCAAATGCCATTGTTGCAACTGCAAATGTTGCATCTGCCAGTGTTGCAAATGCCAGTGTTGTATTTTCCAGTGTTGTAACTGCCAGTGTTGCAACTGCCAGTGTTGCAATTGCCAGTTTTGCATTGCAACTTCCAGTGTCGCAACTGCCAGGGTTTCAAATACCAGTGATGCAACTGCCAGTGTTGGAACTACCAGAGTTGCAACTGCCTATGTTGCAACTGCCAGTGTTGCAACTGCCATTGTTGCTACTTCCAGTGTTGCAACTGCCAGTGTTGCAACTGCCAGTGTTGTAACTTCCAGTGTTAAAACTGCCAGATCTGCAACTGACAGTGTTCCAACATCCAGAGTTGCAACTTCCAGTGTTGCATCTGCCAGTGTTGGAACAGCGATCATTCCAAATGCCAGTGCTTCAACTGTCATTGTTGCAGCTGTCGGAGTTGCAACTGCAGTGTCTTGACTTCCAGTGCATCTGCCAGTGTAGCAACTGCCAGTGTTGCAACTGGAAGTGTTGCAACTTCCAGTGTTTAAACTGCCTGTGTTGCAACCGTCAGAGTTGAAACTGCCAGTATTGTTACTGCCGGTGTTGCAACTGCCAGTGTTGCAGTTGCCAGTCCTGCACCTTCCAGTGTTGCAACTGCTAGTGTTGCAATTGGAAGTATTGCAACAGCCAGTTACGCAACTGTCAATGTTGCAACTGCCACTTTGTAACTGCCAGTGCTGCAATAACCAGCGTTGCAATCGTCGGTTTGCAACTGCCATTGTTTCAACTGCCAGTGTTGCAACTCACAGCGTTGCAACTGCCAAAGTTGCAACTGCCAGTGTTGTAACTGCCAGTGTTGCAACTTCCAGAGTTGCAGCTGCCATTTTTGCAACTGCCAGTGTTGCAACTGCCAGTGTTGTAACTGTCAGTACATGCCTGGCAACGCCTGGAAATGCCTGGGAAATGCATTTGAGCAACTCCGTACAACTTCGTACAATTCGTAAAACCCCTTTCAGCTCCAAACAGCGTTGTACAACTCTGTGCAACCCCATGCAACCCCGCAAAACTCCGTTCAAATCCATACAACTTAGCTTAATTCCGTACAATCCCATGCACCTCCGTACAACTCTTTACAACTCCGTAAGCCTGTGTACAACTCTGCATAGGTCAGGACAACTCTGCACAGCTCTGAAAATTTCCGTAAAACTCCTTCCAACTCCGTAAAAACTTCTAAAACTTCATACAACTCCGTAAAAATCTGCACAACACTGAAGAAACTTGCTCAACTCTGAACAAACTTTGCACAACTCCGTACAACCCCACGGCAGTCGGTACAAATCTGTACAACCCTGTACAGTTTTGTACAACTCCGTACAACTCTGCAAAATCTGTACAACTCCGTACAAGTCCGTAGAACTGCTTACAACTCCGTACTACTTCTTACAACCCCGTACAACCCCATACAACTTTGTACAACTCCGTACAACTCTGTTAAAATCCGTTCAACTGTGTACAGCTCAGTACAACTCTGTACAACTCCATACAACTCTGTACAACTCTCTAAAAAATTGTACACCTCCATACAACACCGTAAAGCTCCGTACAACTATTTGCAACTCCGTACAGCTCCGAACAACTCTATACAACTCCGCACAACTCCGTATCACTCAGTACAACTTTGTTGAACTATGTACAACTCAGTACAACTCAGTAGAACTCCGTACAACTCCGTACAACTCAGTATAATTTGGAACAACTCCATGCAGCTCCGAGTAGTTCTGTACAATTCCTTAGACCTCTGTACAACTCTGTCCAACTCCACACGATTCCATACTACTCCGTATGACTTCGCAAAACTCTGTTGAACTGCATACAAATCTATAGAGCTCCTTACAACTCCGTAGAAATCTGTATGGAGCTTACGTTTTACGGTGTTCTACAGATTTGTAGGGAGTTGTGCGGAGTTTTACAGAGTTGTACAGAGCTCTACGGGGTTGTACGGAGTTGTTCATACTTGTGCACAAATACACAGAGTTGTACGGAGTTATACAAAGTTGTATGGATATGTACGGAGTTGTACGGTGTTGTACGAATTTGTACGGAGTTGTGTGGAGTTTTACGGAGTTATACTAAGTAATACGGGACTGTAAGGCGTGTTACGGAGTTGTACGGAGCTGTACAAATACTTATGGAGTTTTACTGAATTTCACCGAGTTGTAGGAACTTGTACGGAGTTGCATAGATTTGTGCGGAGTTGTACAGAGTTGTAAATAGCTGTAAGGGGTCATAAGGAGTTGTACAAAGTTGTATGGATTTGTACGAGGTTGTATAGAGTTTAAGGGATCTGTACAGAGTTGTACGGAGCTGTATGGAGTTGTACAGAGTCTTTTAGATTTGTATAGAGGTGCACAGAGACGTACAGAGTTGTACATCATTTTAGGAGTTTTATGGAGTTGTATGGGGCTGTACAGAATTGTACAGAGTTGTAAATTCTTGTATGGAGTTG
This sequence comes from Penium margaritaceum, assembly GCA_023375785.1. Lineage (NCBI taxonomy): Eukaryota > Viridiplantae > Streptophyta > Zygnematophyceae > Desmidiales > Peniaceae > Penium > Penium margaritaceum. The sequence goes on along the minus strand of SZWC01009326.1, from coordinate 61,482 downwards.
TACAAAGTTAAACGGAGTTGTACTGGGTTGTTTCGACTTGTACGGAGTTGTACAGAGTTGCACAGAGTTTTGCAGAGTTGTACGGAGGTGTCTGGAGTTGCACAGCGATGGACGGAGCTGTACAGAGTAGTACAGAGTGGTACGGAATCATACGTAGTTGTATTTGGTTGTACGAAGTTGTAAGGAGTTGTACACAGTTGAACGGAGAAGTGTATTCTTGTAAAAATTCGTACAGAGATGTACAGAGTTGTACGGGATTGAATGGAGTTGTACAGAGTTGTACCGAATTTCAAGGAGTTCTAAGGAGATGTGCATACTTGTATGGAGTTCTGCAGAGTTGTATGGAGTAGAACGGAGTTGTACGGCGTATTTTGGAGCTTTATAATGTTGTACAGAGTTTTACACAGTTGTACACATTTGTACATAGTTGTTTGAGTCGTACAGAGATGTACGTATTTTTACAGAGTTTTACTAAGCTATATGGGGTTGTAAGGAGTTGTACAGAGTTGTACGGAGTTGCATGGGGTTTTACAAAATCGTGTGGAGTTGTGCGGAGTTGTTTGGAGTGATACAGAGTTGTACTGGGTTGTATGGAGTTGTTTTGAGGTGTACGGAGTTGTACGGAGTTGGACAAAGTTTTACGGAGTTGTACGGAGTTGGAAGAATTTTTACGGAGTTGTACGGAGTTGCACATAGATGTACACAGTTGTACAGAATTGTACAGAGTTGTACGGAGTTGTGCAGAGTTCTACAAAGTTGTACATTATTGTACGGGGTTGTAAGGAGTTTTACGGGGTTGTATGGAGTTTTATGGGGTTCTATGAGCTTTACTCAGGTTTACGTACTTGTACAGATCTTTACAGGGTTGTACAGATTTTTATGGAGTTGTAAGGAGTTGTAAGGGGTTCTACGGAGTTGTACAGAGTTGTACAGAGTCTTACGGAAACGTACAGAGTCGTACAGAGCTGTACAGGGTTGTACAGAGTTGTACGGAGTTGTACATTGTTGTACGAGTTGTACAGAAGTATATGGAGTTGTACAGGGTTGTAAAGAGTTGTATGGGGTTGTACGAAGTTTTGTGGCGTTGTACAGAGTTGTCTGGAGTTTTGTGGAGTTTAACGAAGTTGTACGGAGCTGTACGGGGTCGTACAGAGCTGTTCAGACTTTTACAGATTTGTACGGAGTTTTTCAGAGTTGTACAGAGTTGTACGGGGTTGTACGAATTTGTGTAGAGGTGTAGAGATTATTAGGGAGGTGTACGGAGTTGTGCAGAATTGTACGGAGTTGTACATAGTTGTACAAAGTTGTAGAAAGTCATAAAAAGTTGTACGGATATGTACGGAGTTGAACGGAACTGTACAGAGTTGTACAGAGTTGTACCAAGTTGTACGGAGTTGTACGGAATTGTACGGGGTTATACATGGTTGTACGGAGTTGTACGGAATTGTACAAAATTGTACGGAGTTGTGAAGATTTTTACAAAGTAGTATGGAGTTTTGCAGAGTTGTAGATTTTCTTACATAGGTGTATGGAGTTAGAAAAGAAAGTACGGAGTTGTACGGAGTTGTACGGAGTTGTGCAGAGGTTTACAAAGTTGTACATAGTTGTACGGGGTTGTACAGAGTTTAAAAGAGTTTTACGGAGATCTACGGAGTCGTACAGAGTTGTGCGGAGTTGTACAGAGTTTTACGGAATTGTAATGACTTGTACAGACTTCCACGGAGTTTTGAAGAGATATAAGAAATTGTAAAGAGTTGTACCAAGTGGTATGGAGTTGTACGGGGTTGTACACATTTGAACAGATCTAAAAGGAAATACCGTACTGACTGGAACATTCATTCACTTTTGGATTGCCAATTTAGTGTTAATTATACTCTCCTATTTTTTGGACATTCTGAATCTTTCCGGTGCCCGTTCGATGGGGCAGTTCAATGAAACATAATTTTCCATTTTCACCCACTGTTCAGGTCCGGGGTGCTGGCCGCGCGTGGGAACGCACGAGTGAACCTGCGTGGCTTATCCCACGCACATGACGTCAGCAAAAAGGATCGTTCCCAGTTCTTTCGGGATGAGGCTGCTTCACGCGCATGTTTCCGGAGCTGGGTTTTAGCAAAGGCAACTTGGACCGTCGATGTCTACTTCGCAAATCCCTGTGGATATTGAGCTAACTCATGTTGTTTTTCAAAAGATGTCTGAGGGATTTCGTGGTTAGATGCCTATGGAGGTACTGAATATCATCGCAAACACGCAAAAGTTGCTATGTAGAAACAGCAAACGAACCAGCGAGTGTAGCGACTAGTAGACTTTGCATATTTCGCGAGGGCACGATGTTGCCAGATATCGCAGGAAGTCGCACCACACGCGACGACCTCCGCAGCATTTTTTGGGTGGAGAGTCAAACTTGCACGAGCTTGCTCCGAGGACCCATAAGTAGGAGGTAAAAACTTTTTTAACCCGCGTGAAGCACATCAAGAGACCCTTAAAAACCGTTTCCCATGCATAACCAGGTGCGAACGGGTGCGTGAAATGCGAGATATGCGTAGGAAAAACCACACAGGTTCACTCATGCGTACCCACGCGCGGCCGCTGTTTGTGTTCAGAACTTTGAACGAGTGCAGTTCGAAGTTACGAACGTCGAGTGCGCCTGAGCGTGATGTGCTCCATGCCTCGGCGTGGAGCATCGGCCGCGCGTGGGTACGCATGAGTGAACCTGCGTGGTTTTTCCCACGCACTCTTGCATTTCACGCACCCCTTCGCACCTGGTTACGCATGGGAAACGGTTTTTAAGGGTCTCGTGACATGCTTCACGCGGTTTAAAAACGTTTTTACCTCCTACTTATGGGTCCTCGGAGCAAGCTCGTGCAAGTTTGACTCTCCACCCCAAAAATGCTGCAGAGGTCGTCGCGTGTGGTGCAACTTCCTGCGATATCTGGCGACATCGTGCCCTTGCGAAAAATGCAAAGTCTACAAGTCGCTACACTCACTGGTTCGTTTGCTGTTTCTACGTAGCAAATTTTGCGTGTTCGTGATGATATTCAGTACCTCCATAGGCATCTAACCACGAAATCCTTCAGACATCTTTTGAAAAACAACATGAGTTAGCTCAATATCCACAGGGATTTGCGAAGTAGACATCGACGGTCCAAGTTGCCTTTGTTGAAACCCAACTCCGAAAACATGCGCGTGAAACAGCCCCATCCCGAAAGAACTGGGAACGATCCTTTTTGCTGACGTCATTTGCGTGGGATAAACCACGCAGGTTCACTCGTGCGTTCCCACGCACGACCATCAAGTGCAGCCATCGACCCCCCCTTTCCATCTCCCACGCAGTTTTTGGTCGCGTAGGAGATGGGCAGGGAATGTCGAGTCATCCTTCAGTGCTTTTACATGTTTTTGTTGAGGTGCGTTTCACCTTTGTCATGGCTGAACCCGATTGCGAGTTCTTTGCGCAACAACTCGAACGGAGTGTATTACTTCTGCAATGAATTTCAGACGTGAATTGACCAAAATTACTATATATTTTTATCAAGCAAATGGGAGAATAAAAAAAGTTTTTCTGAACGAATGTGCCCACCAGTACGGTATATGGAGTTATTTTGAGTTTTACAGAGTTGTACAGAGTTGTACGGAGTTGAACAGAGTTGCATAGTGCTGTACAGAATTTTACAGGGTTGTAAAGAGGTATACAGAGATACACGGAGCTGTACAGCATCTTACAAAGTTTTAAGGAGTTGAATAGAGTTGTACGAAGTTGAACGGAGTTGAACGGAGTTCTATGGGATTGTGTTGAGTTGTACGGAGCTGTACAAAGTTTTGAGGAGTTGTACGGAGTTATACGGAGTCGTACGGAGTTGTACAGAGTTACATGGAGCTTCACAGAGCTCTATGGAGTTGTAATGGATGGTACGGAGTGGTTCGGTGTCATTCAGAGTTGTACAGAGTTGTACAGAGTTGTACAGAGTTATACAGAGTTCAACGGAGTTGAGCATAGCTGTACAGATATGTGCAGAGTAGTACGGAGTTGTACACAGTTGTATGGAGTTGTACGGAGTTGTACGGAGTTTTTTCAAGTCGTACAAAGTTGAAAAGAGTTGTGCAGAGTACTACAGAGTTGCACGTAGTTACACGGACTTGTACATAGTTGTACGTAGTCATACGGAGCTGTAAAGAGTTGTGCAGATTTTTTCCGAATTGTATGCAATTGTACGGGGTTGTAAGGAGTTGTATGGAGTTGTAAAGAGTTGCACAGATGATCAGGGCTGATGGCAGTATTACCGGTACCGCGGTTTACCGTTGTTTTGTACCGTGGTATTGTCAATACCGCAGTACGATATTTTTTTTTTGGTACCGGTACAGTATCGTTACCGACCTCTCAGGGTACCCCTCTATTGTACCGCGGTATTGTACCACGGTACATTACCGCAGTAACATCATAAAAAAGGATATAATCTCCCTCTAATACCGGTAACATGTTACAAATGTTGGAGAACGTTATGACATTATTCACCAGAGCAAGTCCCTCCTGCTGTCAGTCAGTCCAAGCGAGATGGACTGCAGCTGTCCAAGAATGAACTATGCAGCCAACCATCGCGACGCGATGGCGCTGAACAACACCAAACCATCGAGTCGCGTGTTGCGATGTGATGGTCTGGTGGTGTCCACTGTCCAATGAATCACGTCGCCTCAGGCGACGCGATTCATACTTCAATGAATCGCGTCGCCTGAGGCGACGCGATTAATTGCCATGCTCGTCGCGTCGCATCAGGCGACACGACGAACACTCCAATGAATTCCGTTGCCTGCGGCGACGCGATTCATTGCCATGCTCGTCGCGTCGCCCGTGGCGACACGACGAGAATGCCAGGCGACGCGATTCATTGGCAAGCCCAATGAATCGCGTCGCGCCGGGTTGTGGGAGACTATTAAAGAGTCTCCCACAACTTTCAGCCATCTAGTGACAGCACCGCGAACAAGCGTCTCATGAAGTTGCGAACTTCTCAACGGCACCCAGGAACAGCAGCGGACAGCAGCAGCAGATTGCAGCAGTGGCGACGGCAGCCAGCAGCGGAAGCAGCAGCAGCGGCAGTGGCAGCCAGGAGCGGCATCCAGCAGCCTGCAGCGGCTGCCAACACCCAGCAGCGCCAGACAGCAGCGACAGACTGCAGCAGTGGCAGCTGCAGCCAGCAGCGGCAACAGCAACAGCGGCAGCGGCAGCCAGGAGTGGCATCCAGAAAGTAGTGGCTCTGGATCACAAGTGGGTGGAGGACAAGGGCGAAGAGGAAGCACGTTGGAGAAGCGAAAGAAGCTTGCCGATGGGGATAGTGTTGCCATTGAATGGACCCCAGAAAAGGAGGCTTTACTTGAACTAACCATCTACAACGATCGTGAGAATATTGAACATCCGTACAAGACGTTGTTCGGAGAGTATGAGGTGGGGGGGGGCCAGAACAAAAGGGTGGTTGTAAATGCCTTATGTGTGGCGTACACTGTGCCACTGACCAGGGAAGTCCTAGCAACTGCGTGAAGCACCTCTATTGTAACCACTATGCATCTGTGTACAAGAAAATGCTACGTTGTCAAGAAAAGATTAGAGACAGCACAGGTGGACCCATTGAGCGCATGATTGCAGGTGGACGGCCGGACTTCAATAACAAGCATCTTGCGCACCTCATTCGCAGGTACAGCGTCAAAGCAGAGGTGGCATTCTTGAAGATCAACCACAGGAAATTCATTGCCATCTTGAAGTACTGCAACACGGACGCCGACGTTCCCCACAGGATGAAGATCTCGGAAGAGATCCTCAAGGACTACGTTTGGTATGGTGACATGATCAAGGACCTCCTCCATGCTACAGATGCCAAAGTCTCACTGACAATAGATGTTTGGACTGGGAAGAACAAACGGGCATACTTAGGCATCACGGCACACTGGGTTGACGGAGCATAGAAGCAGAAGCATTGCCTGTTAGGGTTCATACCACTGCCAAAAAAACACTCAGGAGAGAACTTGGCACATGCAGTGGCAGCATGCGTCATAGACCGGTATGGATTGACGGGGCGCATCACGGGTGTGACCGTTGACAACCACACTGCAAACAAGAAGATGTTACAAGAGCTAGAAAGGTTGTATCCGACCACTTTTAGCATGGCAAAGCACTTTAGATGCTTTGCCCATGTGCTGAACCTGGTGGTGCAGACCTTGATTCGGGGGGTAGACGAGAAGAAGTTGCTTCTGAAGATCCACCAGATACATGCTACCATTCGTGGATCACCCAACTTATTGGCGCAGTGGCGGGAGTTGAGGGGTGGACAAGGTGAGTACCTCTCATTGGATTCTCCAACAAGGTGGGGTAGCACGTACGTGATGTTGAAGGAATTCTCAGCAACAACATCAACCAGAGAGGCATTGCTGGAGCGGAACCCGCAGTGGGACCCTCAGGCAAAGAAACAGTTCCGTGTGGATAGTGATGACCTGGCTCGAGTGGATGGGTTAAAACTAATTCTTGAAGAGTTTGAGAAGGTGGGGAAGTGGGCACAGGGAACATACCCTACATTGCACAAGGTCATCCCGCGATACGACTCGTTGATGAAGCATCTTGACAAGATGCTGTTGGAACCTAATGTACCCAACTGCCTACACAACCGCATTGAGGCGGCAAAGAGTCATCTGCAGGGGTATTGGGAGCAGGTGTCAGATTTTTGCGCGGTTGCAACTGCTCTGCATCCGCAGTTGAAACCCGACTGGTTTATGGAAGAACAGGTAGCATTGGAACCGGCGGACAGGTACACAAGTGACAAGGTCAAGTTGCTTGTACGTGATGCATTGACATAGTACAGGGCAGCTGTGGCAGCTGAGGATGCATGAAGAGAAGCAAGGTTGGCTGGGGGGAGGGGGGGTGGAGGTAGTACGAGACAGTCTAGCTTTGCATCAGTGACCGCAGGAGAGGACGATGACTATGCTCCAGCACGAAGACGTGTTGGAAGTCGGACAAATGAGGAAGATAGGTACTACATCGATGAGTCATTCGACAGCGCCACAGAGACACCACTGTCATACTGGGAGAGAAAGCGTGTTGAGCTGCGGGCAATGGCTCTACTAGCACGGGATGTGCTTCCTATCCCTTGCTCGAGTGCACCTTGTGAGAGGAAGTTCAGTGGCGGTCGTCGCCTATTGGGCAACTTCTGACATAGCCTGGATGACGACACCATAGTGGCTTGCATGTGCTTGTACGACTGGTACCCTATGAGCCCGTTGCCGCCACCATTGTGGTGAAGATGTCATACATGTGACTAAATGATTGAAGTCGAGTGTCTGTTCCTAACTTCACCCTCCTTCCCTTCCCTATTTGCTGAAGTTCACTTGTCCGTAAACATCATCATATTTCACTTTAACATCATGTGAAAATGTCTGTTTTCCTTGTGATTAAATACAGATGAATTCCATAATGATGAAATGATCTCATTTCTTAAGCTTATAATTTGTTTTTTGGTGTTTGCAAATAATTGGGACATTGAGTACCGTGGTAACCATTCTAGTACCGTGGTACAAGTTGTGTTTTATTCAGCGGTATACCGTGTACCGCGGTACGTGTAAGATACCGCGGTATTTCACCAATACCGTCGGTAACGCGGTACCGGTACCGGTATCGGTAATGACCTGCCAAAAAAAGACGATGCCGCGGTATTCATACCGTGGTACTCTGGTACCGCGGTACTTGAGTACCGCGGTACTCAATACCACGGTATTGCAGCCCTGCAGATAGTTATGGAGTTCTACGGAGTGGTACGGATCCGTATGGGCTTGTACGGAATGGTATGGAGTTGTAGAGAGTTGTACAGATTAGTACATAGTTATACTGAGTTGTACAAAACTTTAATGATTTCTTCAGAGTTGTAAAGAGTTGCACGGAGTTGTACAAAAGTTTTATGGAGCTGTACAGGGTTGTACGAGGCTGTACGGGGTTGTACGGTGCTGTATGGGGTTGTACGGGTTTGTACGGGGTTGTATGAAGCGTTCATGACCAGTCACCCCTAAGAAATACACTGAAATTACTGTGTACATTAGAAGTGCATAGGCATAGGAAGGTGGTCAGAAACTTCTCTACATTATGGACAAAGCTGTTCACTATCCCTGACAAGAAAACATAAAATATATCTTTTGATTCTCATAGAATACAAAGGTTCAAGGAAGTTGCATTCAAATATGATAACCACAGAAGAGTTTCTACAGAGCTAATCAGATTGTATGAAACGACTGACATAATTTGTGCTCTGCAACGGGAATGGTTACGTTTGTCTTTTCTCTTTGATACCCAAAATAGGATCAAAGTTGTAGGTCACCTAGAGACAGCTAATGCTCGCTGTTTTCTCATAACCATTTTCCATGTTCTCGCACATCCGTCGCGAGGCTAGAATCAAGAGCAACTGTCCAACTGTAGCTGAATGTACGCCGGTTTCAGGAAAAAAAGGGTTCTTCTCAGGGTATCTGAAAGTATGGTTTTCCATTTTTACTCACATTAAATTCAATCGCAACACGCGTCAATAGACGCTCTTCGCTCATAGACGCTCTTTGTTTTCCGGAGTTGTTGAAGAAACTGATGAAAAGTTCGAAGAACATACCGTACTGACTCGTACATTCGTTCAGTTTTAAGATGCCATTTTAGTGTTTCTTATATTCTTCTAATTTTGGGTGTTTTGTAGTTATTCATGTGCCCGTCCAATAGGGCACCCTGATAAAATAAACATTTGCATTTTCACCCATCGGTTCAGGTCCGGCGTGCCGCCGAACGTCAACTCTTCGAACAACTGAACTTCGAAACTCCGAACATTGAACACTCTTACGTACGTGGCCGTGGGTCACATGCAGCCATTGGATCCTCGCTGACACCTCCCCTCCTCTCTTTTTTTGGGTTACATAGTAACCCTATTACAATCGCTTCTCGTGCCAAACGACGCTGAAGAAAATCGTGATTGGTGGATCGGTCATTTTCCTGACGTATCCACCAATCAGGGTGCGAAAAAGTGTCGGACTGTATGCCCCCCCACGTCCGCGGACGCACAGCTCAGGACGGCCATATAGAGAAAATCACGGACATCGACCTACATATCCGGACAGACCCTGGATCGTACGGAATGACCAGTCCGTCGCCAAGACAAAAGGGTAAGGACGGTACGTTGGGTTGGGTCCAGCCCGTCGAGTCCACCGGCGAGCAGAATTTAATTTTGTTTTTTCCCCTCTATGTCTCTCCTTCTTGGCCTCGCCCTGTCCTGTTTCACGGAACTGGTCGTCATGGCAAACTCTTTGGACTCGTGAACCCGGCTTCACACAGGGTTAACATACAAATGAAAGAAAAGAAATTCCACCAAAGTTATAGACGAAGGTAAAAAAGTTTTATTCTGCCTATAATTATGTATTCTCATTTTTTATAACATAAGGAAACATCCACAATTCATCCAGATTTGTTGAAGATCATTTTTTGTGAAGTTCATAATGGACGTGTGAAACTCTCATGTTCACAATAAAAGAGCATATTCATCTCATGTAAATTCATCAGATATAACTATATTCATAGAAAAGACCCAGAAGAAATGCCTTTAGAGGTTTTTCTTCAATATGTTGGTGACTTGTTTGACATAATAGTGTATCGTCAAGCGCATTCGGTCAATTTTTGGTTATGTCTTTTTCTCTTTTACATCCACACAAGCTGGAATAAATCCAGCATAGCTTGAAGTAGTTTAGGAAGAGTTCGCCCAAACCATACACAATGTTTAAGAGCACTCATGGGCGAACCAAAAAAAATAGTTTGAACGAATGCGGGTGACAGTTTGGCAGTCCATTTACAACCAGTTTTGGCTTCCACGGACGAGGTAAAGTCTCATAGCAAACCTTCCATGATGTGGTCCAGATTGCGGGCATTTTTTTAGCCTCTTGAAAGATACTAATATGAATACTTTTGCTCGGTTACTATGTAACCCTATGCACGCTTTGCGTGCAACACCTGCCTCTTGTTTTTTTTTTGGTGGCTAGGACAGCCTTAGAGGTGAGGGAACCTCCCCTCCTCTCGGTTCACAGTGGAGATGGGCAGCAAGCGTCGAGCTGCTATAGCGCATCGCTGTGGAATCGCAACAGACAAATGTTGCATGGTTGCACTGAGACTCACATGTACCTCTCGCTAGTTTCTTCGTGTAAAATTTTCAAAGTGTTCGAGACCATTCCCAGCAAAGACCCCGGTTTTTACCACAATTATTACAAAAACACCTTATGCAGTTGCATAGTTTCACCTGTGACTCGCTCAAATGAAGAATTTTTTTTTAGGCACGCATGGGAGAACAAAAACAATTATTCTGAACGAATGTACGGGTCAGTACAGTATGTCAGATAATAAGAGTATACAACTCGGCACTCAAAATCTACGTTTAATCGCAGAATCGACCTCGGAATGGAGAGGATAGCGCCGATGAAGTCCGACGTAAACTGAAAACTACCGCTTGAACACCGGTCGCAACGAGACACAACTACCACATGCATACAATCACTGTTGCGAGCGGGAGGAGAAAGATATCATACCAATAAAACATCTCAAATGCAAACACGTGCCAGGTTAACATCGGATAACAGAACCTCGTTTTTCCTATCAGAACTGGATCGATGAGTGTCCTCGTCATTCCAGGCGGTGTTTACCGTGAACATTTCTCTCGCTAAATCCATACTTCTCCATTTTCATCGGCCACTACAATGGTCCAATACATTCTTTGATTGCCGGGGGGGGGGGGGGGGGGGGGCGGGGGGGGGGGGAGGCTGGTTGTCGCTTGCCTTTGCTATCGTGCCATGCGGTGATATTGCTTTTGTACGGGTGCCGTTTGCCTCACCAAGACGATTTCGAACCTCACGAACACACACACCATAAACGGGTTTGCGTCAAGTTCGCTATTTCAACGTCAACATGCTTCTTCCGTCTGTGTTGACATCAATGGACGAAGCAAGAACGAGCGTTCAATTAGTATATTTCACCAGTGTACACATTTCTCTCGTTTCTCATACTTCAGGAAGTTCACATTCCAATGCATTTGCCTAATACACTCACACTGTTGGGGGGGGGGGATCATACGAGGTCCAACTGATGTCTGTCGAGCCCCCACCCCCAAATGCCGAAAGTGTATTAGGCGAATGTATGTGGAAGCGAATAGGAGGGGGGTGAACTACTATACACAAATGCATTTGACTGAAGAAACTAGACATCGGTGCTCTTGCGCATACATTTGTGAACTTTCAGAAACCTCCTCCGGATACACAGTACGATACACTCACCCAATACATTTTGGGGGATGGGGGGGGGGGGGGGGGGACATCGCTAGGTGAAACGGATGCACGAATGCAACAATCAGCTCCCGACGAGTGCGAAATCTGTCGGGTTCAGCAATTGTTTCTGAACAATGTTAAGACAACAAGTATGAAAAAAACCTATTTAGACAGACCTAGAATGGACATTTCTGTTATGGTAGTCATCTTCACAAAAATTTCACACGATGCTTCACATTTTCCACTTCAATAATCTGGGTGTTGCATGATTGTAGAAGAATAGTGAAAAACAGAATTCTTCTATGCACCTTAATATCATTGAACCTTCCTACTTCTGCATATGTCAATACACTCTTTAAACAGTGTATAAAACGTACCTGCATTAGGGAGGGTTAACTTAAAAGCACGAATGCATTCAATTTATAACATATGTACACTGAAATATCAGTGAACAAAAGAATGTGTTCATACACCATACCTTCCTAAAATCTTCCTATCCACGCATATGTTAATGCACACAAAAATGAGTGTACATATGGAGCTGTACATAGTTGTACTGAGTTGTTCGGAGTTTTAAGGAGTTGTACATAATTGTACATAGTTGTACCGTGTTGCACGGATTTGTGTGGAGTGGTACATAGTTTAACGGAGTTTTACAGAGTTTTGCGGATTGTTTCGGAGTTTTACGCAATTGTATGGGTTTTTATGGAGTTCTGCGGAGTTTACGGGGTTGTATGGAGCTGTAGAGAGGTTTACCAAGTTGTACGGAGTTGTACAGAGATGTGCAGCATTGTATAGAGTTTTACAGAAAGAAACACAGCAATACAAAATTTCACGGAGCTCTACAAAGTTGTGTTGGGTTGTACAGAGTTGTACAGAGTTGTAGAGATATGTATTGAGTTGGAAAAACTTGTACGGAATTCTACATGTTCATATCAAGTTGTATAGAGTTGTTTGGAGTTTTTCAGAGTTTTACGGAGTTCTACGGAGCTGTATGGATTTTCACAGAGCTGTATGGATGTGTCCGGAGTGGTACGGAGTGGTACGGAGCCGTACAAAGTTTTGCGGTGCTTCATGGAGTTGTGCGGAGGTATACGGAAATGTACAGAGTTGTACAACATTTTACGGAGTTTTAAAAAGTTGTATGGGATTGTACGGAGTTGTACAGAGTTGTAGAGATACGTACGGAGTTGTAAAAAGTTGTACTGATTTTTACAGGGTCATATCGAGTTGTACAGAGTTATTAGGATTTTTTCAGAGTTGTACGGAGTTGTCCAGAGCTCTATGGATTCGCACAGAGATGTACGGAGGTTTCCGGAGTGGTACGGAGTCGTACAGAGCTCCATGGAGCTTCATGGAGTTGTACGGAATTTTACAGAGTTGTGCAGAGTTGTACTTTGCTGTACAGAGGTGTACAAAGTTTTACAGAGTTGTACGGGGCTGTATGAAGCTATACGGAGTTGTAAGGAGATATAAGGAGATGTACATAGTTGTACGGAGTTATACGGATTTATACGGAGTTGTACAGAGTTGAAAACAGTTTTACAGAGTTGTACGGAATTGTATGGAGTTGTACTAGTCATACAGATATTCACGGAATTGTACGGGTTGTACAGGGTTGTACGGAGCTGTCCAGACTTGTAAGGAGTTATAAGGAGATGTGCAGAGTTGTACGAAGTTGTACGGATTCATAGAGAGTTGTACAGAGTTGCACGGAGTTGTATGGGATTGAATGGAATTTCACGGAGCTGTACAGAGTCGTACCTAGTTTTATGGAGTTGTACTGAGTTGTACGGAGTTGTGTGGAGTTTTATGGAATTTTTCCTAATTGTACAGAGTTCTGCGGAGCTGTTCAGAGTGTACAGAGATGTACAGAATTGTACGGTGTTGCACAGGGTTGTATGGAGTTGCACGGTGTTGTACGGAGTTGTATGGATTTGCACTAAGCTGTATGGAGTTGTAGTAGTTGTACGGAATTGTGTGGAGTTGTACGGATTTGTATGACATTGTGCGGATTTGAACGGAGTTGTACAGAGTTGTACGGAGTTGTATGGATCTGTAGGGAGTTCTACGGAGTTGTACAGTATTGTACCAAGTTGTAAAGAGCTGTACAGAGTTGTACAGAGATGTACAGAGTTGTACAGAGTTTCACAGGGCTGTAAGGAGGTGTGCGAAGATGTACGGACTTGAACAGTGTTTTACTGAGTTTTAAAGAGTTGTATAGAATTGCAGGATCAGGCAAGAGACCGAAAACATCAAATGTGATACGGATATGATCTGAGGGAATGGAGCAGGAAGAGGAGGCGCACTCCGGGGTATAGTTGCCATTGTAGAGGAGGTGAGGTTTCCTATAGTTCAGTTAAAGGCCACTACGGTGTGCTTTTGTGTGGAGGATTTGGACGGATGAGGTTATCTCATGCGAGGAGTTGAGGATAGCGTGACATCATCTGCATAGCCAAGTAGGGTCTCATGAAGATATGGCACCTGAAATCCAGAAAATCCGTTTGAGAACAGGTTAGTGACTGGCTCAAGACCACAAATGACTGGGATAGGAGCGAGAGGGTAACCTTGTCAGACACCAAGATGGAGGACGGCTTCAGTAAGGATAAAGTTGAGAAGGAAGCGGGTGGGGGTGCGACGGTGTATTAGTTGTGATTAAGAATGCATTTTTCAAGAGGGATGAAGTTAAGAGGAGTCTGGGTATGTGTTTCATAATGATGGGCATTATAAATCTAGAGGGGAGGATGAAAGGTACATCATGTTTGGTTTTCATGGTGGAGGGCAGAGCCTTAGCAAGGTAAGATGCTAAAAGTTTATTCATAACATTATCTGCAACATCAAGGGTTGAAATTGGTCGATAGGAACTCGGTCATCCCAGTTCCCGGTTGTCCTTATTGAGTGATGTGCGGCTTCCAGACCTCCGAGATTTTGCGCAATTGCATCACCCCCTCCAACACAATTGAATTCCATCCTTTCATTTTTTGTTTTTCTCAATCCAACCAAAGCAAGCTTCCACCATGGATGAATTTCAACTTGTTCAGGAAACCCTCATCAACCATGTCCTTCAGCGTAGACCCATATAGAACGTCATCCTCAAAGGCCTCATAAAACAGATGATGCAATGCCTCTTCGAACGTGTCAGCAGGCTGCCAATTCTTGCCAGATCGTTATCAGGCCGCTCATGATGCTGTGAAATCGAGAAAGCAAATAATAATTGTAAAACATGGGAAGAATACGCATCAACACATGGTGTGCACTTGTCGAAGTCATCCGCAATAGTTACGGAAAATTATGTATGTGGCCATCTCTGGACAAGAAGATGTGGACCTGGCTTCAGGATTTGTTGTTTGGCTTATCAATGTGGGGATTGGTGGATCATTATCAAAGGATACATGCTTTTGTTTTGAGTGTGATGCAATTGGTGGTTCCGTAAGTTCTAGAGCAATAAAAGCCATCTGCGTGCTATTAGAAACTGCACCAACACCCTCTATGTGACGAGCTAGAAGAGACTACATGCCTTGGTTTCCATAGATTTTTAGGAAAGATTGATGAAACTCATGTACTGGTCACTCTTCAGTGTGGACTTGCATATTGTGACCGGAACAGCACAACATCACAAAATCTACTAGCTTCGTGTGAACCTCAACCCCCATCCACCTATGTTCATTGGGGTGGGAAAGGTTTGCGCAGGACTGAAGAATTTTCAGGCAATTTTTGCAATTTGGACCGTACATTCTTGCTAGTAGTTTCTGGTTTTCCCATAGTCATTAATTCAATCACCCTGTCATGAAAGAAAGTACCACCTTTGGGAACTTGGCACAAACCAAATCTGCCCCAAAGATGCCGAGGAGTTTTTTCATCACTGCCACACCTTGGTTTTATTTATGATGATGCGTGGCCTTCGTTTACTGAAAGGTAGTTTCTAAATCTTAGCTGCTATGCCAGCTTATGATGTTTCATAAAAGAGTCTTATCATTGTCTCATGCTTCATCATGAAAAACATGATGTAAGCACCCCAGCCTTCCACAAGAAAAGCTCACATTGCACAAGAGATAATGAACAATGCCAACTCTAGCAGCGGTATGCCAGTGTAGCACACATGTGATGCATACATGTGCAATACCAGTGGTAGCATTGCACACACCATGTGGTCAAACTACTGAACACGGACAGAGGAAGAAGGACATGAAGATGCAGTGGATATCTCAGAAGACATTTAGAAATAAATGATATCTTGAAAAATGATTTGCAATGAAAAATAGAAGCATATACATACTGTAACGATTCATTAAAGTGTAAGCCACATGCATGTCCTCCTTAACCACGTTACCATGTTCTCTTGTTGCATCCGCTTATTCAGAAAGAGGAAGTCATTTCCCATTATCTAGGGTGAGTAAGCCTCTTGGCATCCATAATCATGTTGCAGTTGATCTCCCCTATGTCACTGCCATTGCTCCCCCCACTGTTGTTTGGTGAAAGATTCTACATGGATGGACTCTCAACATGTACCACAATGGGCACCGTCTCCATCCTCAAACCTCGCTTACCAACTTTTTCCATGGGGCATTCAACACCTTGTTCAGCCAAACTGAGAATGAAGTAACATTCGTAGCTCTTGTGAATGTTTTTTGTAATCAAAACTACGAGTGCAGCCCTGTCAAACATAGATTGTGTGCCACCATTTAGTACTACCTTGAACTCAACAATTCTTTCCATCTTAGCTGTGGGTTTTGATTTGTCCAGTTTTTTTTCTACAGAAGGATGTGTTGCATCCTCACCCTTGGATGCCTACTCAACTCCTTGCCCTATTGACCACCACCATCTCCACCAATGCTGCTTCCCTCCAGCGGTGCACCTAGACCCCCTTCCTACTCACGTGACTGTATCCCCCTCTCAATCTCAGTCCTGCCCTCTTTCCCCGACCTCATTCTCCCTCCCTACTTAGGTAAATGTACAAATATATATGCACACACACACACACACACACACACACACACACACACACACACACACACATACACACAAACAAACACACACACACACACACACACACACACACAC
>SZWC01009326.1:22892-37841 GCA_023375785.1 Penium margaritaceum | reverse complement strand
AGAGCTTTGCTAAAGCTTCTGCTTGTAGTGGCTCCACTGGAGCCAACCTCAACCTACATTCCTACTTGGCGCGTCCTTAGACCGCCAAGTGTCATTCTCAAGGCAGGCTCTAGTAAGCTTCCTAGAAGCTTCCTCTCCTAGTTTTTGCCACAAAGAAAATTGCGGCCGTCGCGAGGTCTGAACCCGCGACCTCTGGTTTGAGACTCCGGTGCCTAATCAACCAAGCCAAAAAGGTATGGTTCCTATGATGAGCCACAGGTCACATACCCATTATGGGCAGTGCATTCCTGGCCCATCTCAGAACAAACCAAGGGAACATACTCCATAGAGCAGTGCATGCCTTGTCTGTATGTGTAGCTAGCCAGCTAGGCAGTGGACAAGGTGCATACTATTTCAACAGTACGTAGTCTCTTTACTGCAACAAAAAAAATGTTGAGTTTCATTTCTGTGGAAACGAAAGCTTCACTACATATTGTCAAAATATCTGACATAGTAAGCAGATAACAACCGATCTGGTCACTCTTGTGTTTCCGTGGCTGACCCATAATTGTACCTGGTACGTGAGGTGACACTGAGAAGCACTTTGGCATAATGTCCCTTTTTTTGAATCCGCAGACGGTTTCATTTATTCCCAATCATCCACACACTGTATTATGTGTGTACAGTATTGAAACATATGGCGAGGATATTTCCAGGAAAAGAGCCAAGGCAATTGTTAATGTTTCTTGGTAATTACCTATGATAACCATGTTAACAGTTGATTTTACGTACAATACCACATGACTTTCCTAGAAGTTCATCAAGCAATGATTTCCTTAAAAACAAATATAAGCCATTCCCTAGAATTTTTGTTTTGATCAACTGAAATAAATGCTTTTTCACATAGTGACATAATTTTTGACTATCGGACAGAAATTACTATGTTTGTATTTATGTGCCGAACGTAGAAGTTTAGTTTAGTTTAGATTTTTTTATTGCGTCATCGGATGCAGAACAGATGAACTGTTTTGGGGTGTTTCGACAATCGTACGGAATGTTACGTCGTAGCGAGTAATAACTTTTGGTCAACGCTCGAGCGTCCCCCCCCCCCCTCCCCCGTCCCCGAAAGGCATTGTGTTGGTGTATTGGGTAGTGTGTCAATACACTTATGTACTTTTCTGTAAGTTTTCTCGATACACTACCCGATACACTTCCCCGATGTACTTCATGTGTTTGGGGGGCTGGGGGGGGGGGTATCTCATATCGAGGTGCGAGTAGAACATTTTGTTTCGTATATATTCTCGATAAGTTACATTTTGACCATCAGATGTTGACCATCTACGATCGACATGATTAAACTTTAAATGTCAAAGGATCATATCTTTGCTGTACATCTGTCTACTGTCTGGAGGTAACGACTAACCATCCGGATAACCGTCACTCGTAGACAATTGTCGACCCCCTCCCCCCCCCCCTCCAGTCTTCAAGTGTATCTGGTCGGTGTATTTGGTAGTGTATTGGTATAGTGACCGCTGTAATACACAAGTGTACAAATACACTTGTGTATATTACACAGGAGTTGCATGATACACCTCCCGATACACTCCCCCAATACACTCGCGGCATTCTGGGGGGGGGGTGGGGGGACCTCTCACCGGGGCGTGGTTACATGTTTTACAAAGGTGCAAATAGCATGTAATGCTTCCGTGCTAGACCTTGCTTTCTCTAGTTTCCGAAAACCGTCGATTCAGGTCGATGGACGACATCGATCGAGATGAATTGCTTTACATCGAATACACTTGTGTATTCGTATGGCTGTTTATTAGATACAGTTACCGCTACACTCCTCGGATATACTTTTCACTTAGCGCGGGGGGGGGGGGGGGGGCAAGGGGGCGTCCCCCCCGGAAGGGCAAAGTGTATTGGGTGGGTGTATTGTGCAGTGTATCTGGAGGAGGGCCGAATGAATACACAAGTGCATAAATACACTCATGTGCATTTCTGAATGGATCATGATACAGTCCCTGATACACTCCCCGAATACACTCGAGGTGTTTTGGGGGGGGAGAGACTCTTTGCGGGATGCTGTTTTACATTCGCATAGTGCTTGTAGTTCATAATAAACAAGTGATGTCATCTATTTCTCTCTCTCTCGAGCCGTCGGTTTACAGAAATCAGCGTCTCCGATTGCTTTTTCTATGCTTCTTAGATGATACACATGTGTATTTGTGGCGAAATCCACCAGATACACTTCCCGATACACTAACCAGATACACTTCTTGATTGGGGGGGGGGGGGGGGGCCTCCCCCTCCCCCCCCTCGCATCCGAAAATGTATTGCGGCTGTGCATTGGGTGTATCTGGAGGGGGCAAAATCTAATACACAAGTGTACTAATACACTTGTGTACATTTTTATGATAGTTCACAATACACTCCCCGATGTAACCCCCCAATACACTGGCGATTATTGAGGGGGGGGGGGGAGAGTGCGTGCGAGTTCAGGGAATAAATTAGTGTACATTTTCCTGGATCCCCACGATACACTACCCGATACATTCACCAGATACACTCCGCGTGGGGGAGGGGGGAGGGGGGGGAGTGGGGGGAATGTCGACTACAAGCAAACGATGTACGCAGCACTTGCGAACAATGTATATAGTCGCTGCATGACCCAATGCGTAGTAGTAGCCACATCCGGCTTCGTACTGTTTGTAGACAAACGTGTGTTTGACGAAAACAACCAAACATGAATTTTGCGGACAGAATAGTGATAGCGTACACAATTGGGAAGTTTTTTACTTAACTTAGAATTGACGAAGAATTGCTAGTCAAATTCCAAGTTCAATGTGTGTGAACCCCTTTGAAAGAAAGAATAAATTTTTTCACGAAGGAACTAGTGATGCTATGACTGCATACACATAAGCAAACTTCTAGGAAATGAAGATATCGGAGGAGTATTATACATGGTTTATGGAGTGTATTAAACTGGGTCCATTAACCATAACTCGACAGTTTCTTGCACGGTTTTGGTTCTAACACATGGCAGCGATTTTTTTTCCCGGAAGGAACGATAAAGAATGTGGGTGACGTAGCCATCAGCCTCACCAAACCACATGTTTCTCGGTGGTGATGTATGGACTCTATTTTTCTTTAAGGTTGAAAGAATAATCAAGTGTACAGTTTTTCACATTTGTCTGATACACTACCCGCTTCACTCCCCCAATACACTCGTCGTGTTTGGGGAGGAGGGGGGGGGGGTGGGGGAGGACATGCGAGTCAACAATCGGGTTATTACACTTCATCTAGATCCATCGATCACAAATGATTGAAGGTAGATAGAATACTGGAACATTTTAGATGCCAAAATGCACTTGTGTATTGGTAATCATTTCTCTCAGATACACTGACGAATACACTTACCAGATACACTTTTCCTTTTTGCGGGAGGAGGGAGGGCAAAGGGGGGCGGTCGAGGTCACACCCCCTCCCAAGAATAGCAAGTGTATTAGGATGGTGTATTGGGGAGTGTATCTGGAAAAGGAATGAACATAATCACAAGTCTATCTCACCGAGGAAAACATAAGTGAACATTTTTTAATTATCCATGATGCACTGCCCGCTTCACTCCCCAATTACACACGAAACGTTCTGGGGGGAGAAGGGGGGAAGGGGGGGGGGGTGGAGGGAGGGGGTCGTCCTCCCCCTCCCCCCACCCTCCCCAGATAAGAAAAGTGTATTGGAACGGTGTATTAAGGAGTGTATCTGGACAAGGGGTGCTGTAACGGGTCGAGTCTCCAGCTCCTGCTCTGAAGTCGTCGTTGGAGTTCGCACAATGGCGTTCTCAGTCCGCGTCAGGGGTTTACCCCCTTCGCAAGACTAAGGGGCAATCGCCATCAAAGACCCAGAGCAGGGAGACTCGAATATTTCGAGTCTCCAGAGGCCCATTTCCGTTTTTAACCAAACCCCTGGTTCAGGACCCAAACAGAGGATTTTTACCTCAAACTCGTGTGTTTGCACGAGTTATCTCGTTTGCTTTATGTCGAAGTTCGTCGTAAATGAACTTCGATATACGTTTTGTCGTCCTGGCGCGAAATCGTCGCGTGTGAGGCATGCTGGCGATTTCGCGCCAGCTATTTCAACCTCACCCTCGCTCCCCCTATCCCTCGTCCTCTCTTGCTTCTTTGCAAGGAGGGTGAGGAGGGGCGAGGGAACGAGGCCACGAGGCCTCGCCCTTGAGGCCCTCGTGGCCCCTCAGCCGCCGATCGGGCTGAAGCCGCGATCGGCGGCTGGCGGCTGGCCGCTGGCCGGCCGGTCGCTTGGCCGGCCGCCGGCCGTCCAGCCGGCCGGCAGCAAGCTGGCCGACGGCCAGTGAATTGCTGGCCGCCGGCCAGCCCTCGCTGACGCGAGGGGTGGTGCACAACCACCCCTCGCTTCAGCAAGGAGGGAGGGCCGAACCGGCCCTCCCGCTAGATTCCTGCCCACTTAAAATGAACCGTCCCGGTTCATGAACAACAAGTAGGATTGTCAGTCAGTGAGTCATCAACATTGTGAAAGAAAATAAATAATTTCAATCACTACCTAAACATGAACACGTGCATGGTACTTAGACCTAAGCTGCAGCTTGTACGTCAGCACGGCTAGCGGCCTCCCCCCTTTAGGCTGGAGCGTCCGCGCGACAACCATGTTGGGCATCCCCAACCTCCTATGGACGCTGTCCATGAATGCTCCCCTGTGGGAATGTTGTTCACTTTTTCCGCGTTCAGGTGGTACCTCCTGCAACGCATCGATCTGTGCAAGCTGCAAGCTTGCTCTTGTACTCGTTGACCACCCCTGTGGGCAACCGAGATTCGGGCTCCCATGAATTATGTTCAGGTCCACAACCGGCCCAATGAACGAGGTACTCCCTGACAACGCGCGACCGAAGAGTACGCTCTCGGTGCTGGAGTAGGCGAAGGACCTCGTATTGGCCGTCGGCAGCCAGAATTGCTGGCGGTGGCTGAACGGTTCCTTCTGCCGTGTATGGAGCCAGGAGGCTCACATGAAACACGTCATGTATCTTCATACTCGGCGGATGTAGCAATCGGTATGCCACTTGCCCGATGCGTGCCACAATGGGAAATGGCCCAATCCACTTTGGTAGAAGTTTTCTTGCCCCTGGCGACTTCAGCCAAAGGTTTTTAGTGCTAAGCAGCACTTTGTCACCGATTTCAAACGAGACCTCCTTGCGACCTTTGTCAGCATATGCCTTTTGTCGCTGCCGAGCTGCTTGAAGGTAACCCTTCGTGTCCTGTAACAAGGAGTCGATGCGCTCGGCAAAGGCTTGAGCGGAAGGAACCTGCCCTCCTGTACTCCCACTCTTCACCAATGAAGAGGGTACCACTGGATGCCCACCACTGTTCAACACGAACGGTGTGAACTGTGTGGACTCGTTCACCAAGTTGTTCACCGCAAACTCTGCCGGTGCTAGGAATTCGTCCCAATCATGCATGGCAGGGTCCACGTACATGCGGAGCATCTGCTCTAGAGTGCGATTCATGCGTTCTATTTTTCTGTTAGTTTGAGGGTGAAATACTGTCAATATTTGCGATTCACTGCCGAAGTATTCGTTTATCCTTTGCCAGAACTTACTAGTAAATTTGCGATCTCGATCGGAGATAATGCGCAACGGCAAGCCGTGGTACTTTACGACACCCTCAAAGAAGAGACGAGCGGTTTCCTCTGCGTTCACGTCAGTGGTTGTACGAATGAAGTGTGTCATCTTCGTCAAAAGATCCACAACCACTAGTATTGCATCATGGCCACGGGCCGTGTCCGGAAGACCAGTAATGAAGTCCATGCTGACGCACTCCCACGGAGTCCCAGGAATGGGAAGTTGTTGGAGGAGTCCAGCAGGCTTCTTATTACTTGCCATATTCCGAAGACATAGATCACATGTCATGCAATACTTACGGAAATCAACACTCCACCCTGGCCACCAATAGTGGTCGAAGAGTGCCTGTCCGGTCTGTCAGGGTCCCACATAACCTGCGACCGGCGGGTCGTGGAACTGGGAGATAACCTTTGCTCGAAGGTCTCCCGAGTTTGGCACAACAACTTGTTCTCCGTGCCAGAAGATTCCTGCGGCCTCCACCAAGCCATACTTGTCCAAATTTTGAGAGTCTTGAAACCAAGAATCCACACAGTATCCCAACCGGATCCTGTTTACAAAACTGTTGTAATGGATAATCTCTCGTGGTGGTTGCCGCAGAGGTGCAAGGGGATCTTGTGGTTGTACTCTTGCTGTTGCAATGGCCATAAAACACCCACTGACCTCGGTGGTTGCTTTAATTTCCACAGGCTATCGGCTTAGTGGATCAGCCACATTGATGCGTCCTGGCCGATATTCCCATGTGAACGAGAATCAACTCAGGTATTCACTCCAACGCGCTTGCCATCTTGACAGGTTCGGTTGCGTTTGGAAAAACACCAATGGATTATGGTCGGTCACGACCGTTACACCCCCTTCAGCACCCTTGAGGTAGCAACGCCACATCTTGAAAGCGTGTACTGCTGCAAGGAGCTCTTGATCCCCAGTCGTGTACCGCGTTTCCGCGGGGATGAGCTTCCGGCTCTCATACGCAACTGGGTGACCGTTCTGCATGAGGACGGCTCCAAGTCCAACTACCGACGCATCACATCGAACCTCCCACTGTTGCGATGGATCCCGAAGAGCTAGGACGGGTGCCGTGGATAGGATCTCTTTGACCTTGAGAAAAGCGTTCTCGCAATCAGATGTCCATTCACAACGCATGTCTTTTCGCGTGAGCCTGGTTAGCGGTGCTACCAGGGTTGAATACCCTTGCATAAACCGTCGAAAGAAGTTCGCAACGCCAAGGAAAGACCGTATCTTCCCAACATTCTCAGGATATGGCCAGTCCACAACGGCTTGGACCTTTCGTGGGTCGACACGGATGCCGTCCTTGCCGACGATGTGTCCAAGGTATTCGTGTTCATCTTGTGCAAACTTGCACTTGCTCACTTTCGCATAGAACTTCTGTTCCCAAAGGATTGCAAGAACTTTGCGCAGATGTTCTATGTGCTCTTCCATTGATTTGGAGAAGACCAGGATGTTGTCCAGGTAAACCAAGACAAAATGTCCGAGTTGCTTGGGGAACGTTCGATTCATTTCTCCTTGGAAGGTTGCCGGGGCATTCGTAAGCCCGAGGCATAACACTCAGAACTGATAGTATCCTATGTGCGTTCCAAACGCGGTTTTGGACACATCATCTTCCGTGATGCGGATTTGATGGTACCCTTGAGACAAATCCAAGGACGAAAATACTTTTGCGCCTTGGAGTTGGTCAAAAAGGTCCTCAATCCGCGGTAAGGGGAATCTATTTTTCACCGTCAGCTTGTTCAACGCCCGGTAATCCACGCATATGCGTAAACCACCATCCTTTTTGTTCACAAAAAGGATCGGCGCACCATACGGCAAGCTACTGGGCTCGATCCACCCCTTTGTAAGATACTCTTTGATTTGGCGTTCGGCCTCTCGCCTTTCTGCTGGACTAAGGCGATACATGGGTCTAAACGGGGGAGTCACCTCCGGTTGCAGCGGAATCATGTGGCCCATGTGTCGTTCTGGTGGAAGCCCAGCCGGTGGGTCTTGGAATACATCCGAGAACTCCGCCAATAGAGATCTGATCTCTTGTGGCGTGTCTTCCGTCACGTCGTCCTCCACTTTCTGCAGCCGAGCCAAGATGTATCGACAACCTTGTCGAATACGTCTCTTGACCTGCATTGCAGACAAGCTGGCATGGACTTTGAGTCGGGTCAGTGATAATTCCGTAATCAGAATCAACGTAAAGCGGCGTCGTCCTTTTTGTAGGATCAAACGCTTTGATTCAAAACACATTAGAGCCTTGTTGTCACGGAGCCAAGGATCGCCTAGCACCACGTCAAATGGGTGAAGAAGGTTGAGTACCTTCAACGTGACACTTTGTGTGTACCCTTGAATGCAAATTTTTGCTTCACAAGTATCGATCACGGGTACCGTACGCTTGTCACCGACAACAACTGCACCATTCGATGGCTCGTACTTCAGGCCAACCTGTCGGGTAAAGCCAAGGCTAACAGAAGATTCGTCCCCTCCAGTGTCAGCCAGTACGTTCACGGGAGCACCAGCTAGGTGTCCTTTGAACCGCATCGTCATGTTGCCTCCACTCTTCCCAGTGAACAGACTCGACGACGGTAAGCCAAGTTTGTGATAAACATGGAATCTGTACGACGGGCGTCGCAACTCCCATGATTCACCCACTCGAGTCCACATCTTGTGGGCACGTGTGAATTTGGCTAACACCTTCCAGTCTTTAAATTTGACTGGGTCGAAATCATCGACTAAGGGTACTACAAACGTGATTGAACTCCTTACTTTGAGGGCGTTTACTTCAATCACTATGTCACACAACTCTTGCACAGTGGTCGGTGTCGCCACCACTAAGCATGTACAATCATGCATCTCGTCCGGAGATGCAAGGTTTAGTGGGCAATGTCGATCAGCAAGTGTAGAATGCGGTTCAACAAGAGGAGAAAAGACAATAGAGAAATTTGATCTCGTCAAAAACTCAAATTGTTTAACATCCTCATCTGAAAACATGAACCCACACTCATGATCCAGTTTTACCCCTGAGTGGTCCCAAGTGATGTCACTCAGGGGTGGGGAAAACCCGCCCCACGGCCCTGTCCGTTACCACGGCCGAGCCCATTGCCGCGACCGCGACCCTGTCCACGGCCCTGTCCGCGGCCTCCTGCTGCACCATCCCCACGAGGTGCTACTGCTGCAGCTAACGCCGTGGCCTCTTGTCCACCCCCAGTAGCCTGAGGGCACTGAGCCCTAAAGTGGCCCGGCTGCATGCAGTTGTGGCAGAGTCCTTTGCGGAAGGATGTGTTGCGACGCTCACGCGCCGCCTGCAACTTTTCATTCTTGCGGCTGCGCTTGTTGTTGGGGCCCTTGTATCCACCAGCCTTCTGGGCTGGAGGGTTTACAGGCTGCTTGCCCTTGGCCCCGCCTCGCTGTCCAGCTGACCCACCAGTCCCTGCAGCATCCATGCGCATGTCGCGGCCTTGCTGTGCACGTGCGTTTGACCGTGCATCAGAGTAGTGCTTCGGGTTCGCCAAATAGACTTCGCTCATGTAGTCGCGCAACGCCGTACAGCTTGTCCAAGCTTGGCCAGTGGCTATCGTGGTGGTCTTGTCCTTCAGCTTCTCGCTGGCGAGACCATCACGCAAGTACTCCAGTAGCATGCACTCCGAGTACTTGAAGGTCTGAGTCCCATCGCCCTCGGTGAAGCTTTCGGCTTCTCCCACAAGTGCGGCGAACTCGCTCAAGTAGGATTCGAGCGAGCTGCCCAGCTGGCTGAAATCCTTGATCTTGTGGAAGGCGCGCTGCGCCTCCTCACGTTGGGTACACTTCTTCTGCTTGATCGCGCAGAAGGCCTCCCACGGCATGGGCTGCAACTCAAGGTGCGGCTGCTGCGCAGTCCACTCCTTGACCACATACTTGAAGAGTTTGTCTTCAAGCCGCGTCATGGCAAGGTCACCCCACTGGCCGAGTGGAGCCTTGTGGACACGTAGGACGTGCTCCATGCGGTTCAGCCAGTCGGTCAGCTTCACGCCCTTCCGGAAGATCTCCACACTGTGGAGGAAGGACGTGTTCATGACCGACCCGAAAGTCGTTGAGGTAGGCAAGTCGTCGCTGCCACCGGCGGTGGCATCCGCAGCCGTGGTACGCTGTGCTTGCTGCTGCATCTGCACCTGGGTCACGCTCTGCAATGCCTTGTCGAGGTCGTTACATCGGCGGCTTGTCTCATGGGCGGCCAAGCGCTGCAGCTGGCAATCACGGTCAAGGTCCGTGATGCTCTGCTTGACGTGGGCTAGCAGGTCTGCGAACGCGAACTTGAGCTCTGATTTCGTCAGAGCATCGGCGATAGCCTCCAGGGCCTCGCGTTGTCCATGCACCCTTACCCTCTGCAAGAGGGTACGGTTCGCGTACATGCCTCCAAGGAGTCCCACCTTTCGGAGGAGACTGTCGTCGGCAATGACGCTCGAGTGGGTGCTGTCTTGCCCCATTGCGGCCGCATCGTAGGAAGGAGGGTCCGCCCCCATTCCTCCGAGTGGTGCCCTATCTCCACCATCAGTGGTGATCTTGAGTCGGCCTGCGGCCTTGGCAGCAAACTCTGCGAGCCTACGACGGTCATCGCAAATTGCCTTCGTGGCGACGTCGTCCGGCTCGTTCTCGCGGGAACTTCCCGTGTGGCTGCTTTCAATGCCCTTGCTGCTCTCAGCAGTCTCGCTCCCATCGGCAGCTTCAGGCGATGCGGCACGCGTCTTGCCCTTCTCGAGCAATCGGCTTGAGTCCGTCGCACGACGATGGCGATGGTCGCGATCCTCGTCGCCTTCGCCATCGTCGACGTCTTGTTCTTCGTCGGGGTATCCCCCCGGGAGATCCTCCTCCATGGCATCGTCCGTCGCGTGGGGGTCGCCCACGTGCGCGTCGACGTGCTCGTCAAGCACCTTTTTGGCCTCTGCACGCTGCTTGGTATTGCCGAGGTTGGCGTCGGTTGCCTTCGGTGGTAGGGTTGCCCTTGGCAGTACGGTTGCCTTTGGGTTGGCAACCGTATTCGCGGCGCGGCTCCCAAAACTTGGAGTCCGCCGAGAGCTCGTGGTGAGGCCATCACCACCTTGCCCTTTCTTTTCTTGGACGGTCCGGCACTTGCCATCTCGTCGCTCGTGCAACTAGCACGTGAAGTTCGTTGTGAGGATCACCCCACAACGAGGAGGAATCGCCTCCTAAGATGTTGCTCTCACGATCGATGAGGCAATTTCAATTTCAATTTCTATTTTCCTAGGCTGCCACGTCGGCACAAGGTCGTGGGTTTAGAAACTAGTCCTCCTAAGCCGTGACTCACGGCACTTGGTAGCAACTAGGATCTAGGAAAACAGAAAATCACAATGCAAGGGAGTAACAACAAGTGTGAGTACCGCTCACAAAACTAAGACAAAGAGCAAAAAGACAAGCAAGTACAAGGTCAAGAATGAAAAGACTACTTTTCTTCTTGTCTTCTTGTCTTCTNATTTCAATTTAAATTTCTATTTTCCTAGGCCGCCACGTCGGCACAAGGTCGTGGGTTTAGAAACTAGTCCTCCTAAGCCGTGACTCACGGCACTTGGTAGCAACTAGGATCTAGGAAAACAGAAAATCACAATGCAAGGGAGTAACAACAAGTGTGAGTACCGCTCACAAAACTAAGACAAAGAGCAAAAAGACAAGCAAGTACAAGGTCAAGAATGAAAGAACTACTTTTCTTCTTGTCTTCTTGTCTTCTGGTCTTCCTTGGTCTCTTCTTGCGTCTTCTTGTCACGTCTCGCGCCCCTTGGCGGCGTCCTCCTTGAGCCGGCGGCATTGGGGGAGCCGCCAAAAGTGCCCAAGGTGTCACCCTCCTTCTTTTTTGGGTGCTCTCTGGCTTTGAGAGTCCCTAAGGTTGGGAAGGGACGCTGTCCCAATTTTTGGATGAAGGGGTTTTGAAGGAGCCTTGAAAATGGAGAGGATTTTGTGGTTTTCTAGGGTGGGGACTCCCCACCCCGCCCCACAAAAATCTTCCTAGCCCTCTGGAAGTGAGGAGAGGCTGGAAGGAAGAGTCTCCACCAAGTAGAACTTTTTTCAAGCTCTCTAACGCACTTTACGGCGCTTCAATCCGTGAAGTGTAGATGCCATAGTCCGTTCTGGCATTTTTGCTACTGCTTGTAGCTGCCGGTGGCGTTTTATCTATGTCGTAGCCGCCGTTTCCGTCGAACCCTTGGTCGCGAGGGTCGTCTGGCTCTGAGAACCACTGTAACGGGTCGAATCTCCAACTCCTGCTCTGAAGTCGTCGTCGGAGTTCGCAGAATGGCGTTCTCAGTCCGCGTCAGGGGTTTACCCCCTTCGCAAGACTGAGGGGCAATCATTATCAACGACCCAGAGCAGGGAGACTCGAATATTTCGAGTCTCCGGAGGCCCATTTCCGTTTTTAACCAAATCCCTGGTTTTGGGACCCAAACCGGGGGTTTTTACCTCAAACTCGTGTGTTTGCACGAGTTATCTTGTTTGTTTTATTTCGAAGTTCGTCGTAAACGAACTTCGATATACGTTTTGTCGACCTGGCACAAAATCGTCGCGTGCGAGGCACGCTGGCGATTTCGCGCCAGCTATTTCGACCTCACCCTCGCTCCCCCTATCCCTCGTCCTCTCTTGCTTTTTTGCAAGGAGGGCGAGGGGGGGCGAGGCCACGAGGCCACGAGGCCTCGCCCTCGAGGCCCTCGTGGCCCCTCAGCCGCCGATCGGGCTGAGGCCGCGATCGACGGCTGGCGGTTGGCCTCTGGCCGGCCCGTGGCCGGCCAGTCGCTTGGCCGGCCGCCAGCGAGCTGGCCGACGGCCAGCGAATTGCTGGCCGCCGGCCAGCCCTCGCTGACGCAAGGGGTGGTGCGCAACCACCCCTCGCTTCAGCAAGGGGAGGGCCGAACCGGCCCTCCCGCTACAAATGCAAAAAGACAGTGAGCAAATTTCTATGTAAGAACAATACACACCCAACTTCACTCCTGCAATACACTTGTGGTTTTTGGGGGTGGGTGGGCGAGTCAAAGTGACGGGAACAGTTACGTTAACGCCCTTTCCAGATTCTATGCGAAGTGACAGAATGAATCCGGGGTAGAATCGATCAATCGATTTCGTCCAAAACTTGAAATTGACTGCTTCAACAGTTCACATTGTGAAGATACACATATACACTGAACAGTTTTTCATCATGTCTCTAAATTCCACTCTTTGGTGCACTCTCCCATTAGAGATTTACATTCAATGGATGGGTGGGAGGAAGGGGGGAGGGGGGAGGAGTAAGGTGTTTTTCGATCCGCTCCCCCCCCCCCCCCCCCCCTCCTGCCGAGGTTGAAATTAGAGTGAGGTGTTTCTTAGGCAGTGTATAAGAAGGGGAGCTAATTTAATGCATAGGTCTCTCAATACACAAGTGTTTGTTTTGGTGTACTTGTACGATACACTAACCGCTATGCTCCCCAAATACACTCACAGGGTTTGGGGGGGGGGGGGGGAGGGCATCATCCTTATGACAATACATATGTCTACATATGTTTGCATCTCCACGATACACTCTTTGATACACTCCCTAGATACACTTGGAGTGTTGGGGGGGGGGCACCATTGACCTCGTGCAATTTACGTATGCGTCCCCTTCGAAACATTTGACCAAGTCACTATATGTCATGCTTATCAACTAGAGACTACATTCGGGACTCAATGAGGATTGAGTCAAAGACAGTGTATAACAATAAAATCACAAGCCAATTTCTAGGACATAAATGTACCTGCAAAGATTACTTGCATATGGAATATTCTTAATGTGACATGAACAACGTTAAAAAAAACTGATTTACTTTTGAATTCATCCTGCAAAGGAAAATGAATTTTGTTCACTGAGAAACTAGTGATTGAAGAAGCGTATAAGCAGAAGTGAACTTCTCGGTGATTAAGATGTTGTATGTATACTATGCATAACATCCGTAGTGTATGAAAGAGGGATGATTTACCATGACTCAGAAATCCATGTCTTTGTCAGGTTGGTCATACATGTGGTTTACTGAAATCGTGGGAAACGTCCATGGCCACCTCACGTGTATTCTTTTTGCCTGTTTTTGTGCCCACAATGCATCCTATTGCTGGGTCATGAGGAACCCCCCAGTGCACACAGCATTACAATGAACCTTGCGTATCTCCTTCCTGACATAGCTGGAACCCTCCTTTTTTAATCAGCCTGACTCTGGTGAGGCACAGAACGTTTGGAGACATACAGAAATGAGGAGCTTGAGACCCTGCCTGATCACGGCATCCGTGAGCTTGTCAAAAACATGACATCCTGCAGGCTGGTCCATGTGGTGTAGGCAGGCTGGTTCTCTTGCATGATGAAGGAGAAAGATGGGTTGACTGTTCTCTACAAGGTGCTCCTTTGCCTCGTAGGAAGCAAGCAATGTTTTCGTTCTTGGCCTTACTACCTGACACTACCTGGAAGTCCACTAGATGGATGTGGACATTGCAAATGGTGCCTTGGCCTGCTGGACATGTCAAATGGGCATGGTTCTGTCTGGTTTTTGGGGATGGCACATCTTAAATGTGCAAGCCCCAAAAGGCCCTTCAAAAAAAAAAAAAAGCTCTTCTCCCCTTCCGATCCAGTTCAAAGGCAAAGCTTGAGCACATGGGATACAGACAGAGTAAGCCAGATCCTTCACTCTTGGTGGAGCCACACTTCATCGGTGCCATGTGCACCACATTTGTCGCTGTATGGAGGAATTTGTGTGGTCAGTTATGGTCGCTGTCTAGCAGTTCAAGAAGTGTCTCCAACCCACATCCATCCTCAGCCCATTGGATGTGTTTCTACGAATGGACATTGTATGGGATTGTAAGCATGGCTTGCTAGAGGTTAACCATGATCAGCGCGTATGGATTTTTGGGGCGTGCATTTGATCCCTGTTGGTGGTCTCCATGCTGACTGCCTCCACGTCATTTTTTCCAGATTGGAAAACGCTCCTCGAGGACAGATCCTGTCTGGCCCTCCCATGCACTTTATCATTTTCATGCAGCTTCAAATCAAGTCTTCAATGAACATGTTTATGCCGTTCTGTGAGAGTTTGTGACCATGTCATCTTAAGGTAGACGTGCACATCATCCTACACAATGTGCTCAACATAACTCACCTTGTGCTTGGGTGTGAGGGTTCACGGAAAGCGATTGAGCCTGGGTCAGATTCGGGTAGCCATTCTTCTAGTGCAGCAGAGGAGTTAGGTGACGGCAGATGCATTTAAGGTTTTAAGATGGTTTGCAAACCGTCTTAAAAAATGCATTTAAGTTTTTAAGACGGTTTGCAAACCGTCTTAAAAACTTAAATGCAT
>SZWC01009326.1:0-18008 GCA_023375785.1 Penium margaritaceum | reverse complement strand
GGGGCTCATGTTGATGGGTCTAATGTGACCCTCACAGTTGCCGATGCACGTGTACGGCACTGATGAGGTGAAAAACAGAGCGGATACCTCACGGCAGGTAATGCCATGGGTGAGCATCAGGCGGAAAACTCAACAAGTCACGAGCAATTGCGATGTGCTTCTAGGACTTATCTGAGGCTTGTGGAAGACACAACACTGTTTGTTGCGTCCCCTGGAATGATCATGAGGGAATCCAATAGTCGCCTCTCATTGCACCTCTTGCATGCGCAACATACACTGTAACCTGTTTCATAGCACGTACAATTACGTAAAGCTAAGGGTGCACCGATCTCCATGCTAGTAACTGTCGACAAAGGAATGCATGGAACAGTAGTTTCTGAGTCTCTTCCGTTAGGCTGGGTGGGTGAAAGGCTTGGCATTTGGTTTGCACTGTCATGTTGAACACTTGTGATGTCCACCATCTTCACTTGACTCGCAACTGTTCACTCCTAGTGACTTACTTCGTCCCACGCATGTCTCTTTCGCCCATCTTTTGTCATTTTTAGTTCACCTGTCTTAGTATGCATGCAGCTAGTTGAGGGAACATATGATTTAGGAATGTATGTCGCTTCAAGTGAGCACGTAAGTGAAACATGTCGCTGAGGCTCTGAAAACCTCATAGGGACACCAAAGCCACCCATAGACAAGAGACTCGGGGGAAATTGTCACACAGGAAGTCTGTGGATCTTACACCTTTTTGTCCATTTGGATGGATTAACCTCGCCATTTCTCACTCACCAAGTAGAGGATGCGAGTGGAAAGGGGGGGGGGGGGGGGGGGGGGGGAGATGGATGAGAAGACGGGAATGGGAGTGTTGGCGAGAGGGATTCAGAGATTCTTGCGAGAGGTGAGTACAAGGAGGAGGGGAAGACAGAATATCCCAGTACAAGGCAGTGGAAGGGAGGATAATGAAGATATG
This sequence comes from Penium margaritaceum, assembly GCA_023375785.1. Taxonomy (NCBI): domain Eukaryota; kingdom Viridiplantae; phylum Streptophyta; class Zygnematophyceae; order Desmidiales; family Peniaceae; genus Penium; species Penium margaritaceum. The sequence continues at coordinate 17,050 of SZWC01009326.1, read as the reverse complement.
CTAAGTGAGCGGTGAAGTCAGCAGGCAGTAGTCAAACTCCTGATACTTGAATGCAATACTGCACTGTTGTTGAATGCCCAACTACATCTCAAACTGGATCACCCTACTTCCTTTTCTGCAGGGCAAGTATCGCACAACAGCAAGAGTGCATTGCATCACCTGTCACCATGTTGAGGTGGCATGTATGGACAGTGTGACGAGGAAGCATGCCCCTGGCAACTCATCGCATCAATTAGTCTGTCCAATGCAACATTCTACTTTCTGAGTTATTTGTGGGCCATCGGAGGATTACCAAAGGGAAAGCACCTCCATCTCCTCGTCGCACTCGTCCGTGTGCATCCATAAGTGGGAGCACGAGAGAGGTGACACTGACGCTCTACAAGACAATGCAAAAGCCGTTGGCAAATCAGACGATGTTCCCACAGCAGCCGTCTCTTGCCCGAGCGCTGCCGCGTTGATATCAGTGTGCGCTACCTCTGCCCCTGGGGCTGGCCAAGGTGAGGCAGTGCACACAGGCAGAGAGACGCCACAGGAGAGGGAGGCCTCCTCCTGCGCCTGCTCCCACTGCTGCTGGGCCCACAGTGCCACACTGTGCAGCTTCTCCAGTGGGACTACTGGAGCGGCCGCGGGAGAGGCGGAGACGATGGAGGTAATTCGTGCGATGCGGCTGGCCTGGCTGCCGAAGATGCACTGTTGCTGCCTCAGCTGCTGCTGCTGCTGCTGCTGATGCTGCTGCTGCTCCTGCTGCTGCTGCTGCTCCTGCTGGCACTGCTGCTGCTGCTGCTGCTGCTCCTGCTGCTGCTGCTGCTGCTGCTGCTGCTGCTGGTGCTGGTGCTGGTACTGGTGCTGCTGCTGCTGCTGCTGCTCCTGATGCTGCTCCCGCTGCTGATCCTGCTGCTGGTCCTGCTGCTGCTGCTGTTGCTGCTGCTGCTGCTGCTGCTGCTGCTGCTGCTGCTGCTGCGGTTGCTGGGAGCCAAGCATTGGGCTTGTGTTGCCCACGGGCTCAGATGGCGCAGGCGCTCCATTTGCCAGCACCATCGCATGTCTACCTTCACCTTCCGAACTCGCCTCCGTATGCTCATCCTGCCACGATGGTGACGACGACGATGAGCATGATGATGACGTGGACGGCGTCCGAACCTCATGCGCGGCGTGTGGCTTCGTCGCAGCATCACAAGCGGTAGGCTGGAGAGAACTTGCCCGCAAGAGGGCAGCCTCTGTGCAAGCTTGCCGCGTGCGCTTCGCAGGCGGCTTGTCCGCAGTCGAGGCGCCGGGACCAGCTGCGGCGTCGCGTTTGTGCCTAACGNGGAGGCGGAGGCGCCGGCGCGGAGGTTGGGGAAGTTGAGTTTGGCCCGCATGCCGTGGAACGAGACGGCGGCCTTGTCGTACGCGAGGGCGGCGTCTTTGGCGGTGGCAAAGGAGCCGAGCCACACGCGCACGCGCCGCACGGGGTGGCGAATTTCCGCCACCCACTTCCCCCACGTGCGCTGCCGCACGCCACGGAAGCAGAACTCCGCGTTCTGCGGCCCGCCCTTGCTGCCCTTGCTCGTCTGCGGCGTCGCCATCGCCATCGCCAGCGGCAGCGGCAGCGGCGATGGCATCGGCATCTGCTGCTGATGGCTGTGCTGATGGTCCAGTAGGTTGCGGAGGGCTTGGGAGAGCCTCACTGACTCGGCGACGCGCTGCGAGAGAAAGCTAAAGTTGAAATCCATGACAGTGCGGCAAGGTCGCAAGGCGAGGCTTTCGGCGCTTGCGGCGGGCTCGACGCCGGTGGCGGACGGCCTGTAGGTCGCTTGGTGGTATGCTTGCTGGAGGCGCTAGGTGTTGGTACTCGAACCGAAGCCGGGGAGTGTCAGGGCTGGTGTTCGAGGAGCGTGAACAGCAGTAGTTGATGATGTCAGAGGCTGATACTTCAGAGCTGTGGAGAAGGTGCTTTGTGCGGAAGTGAACTATGCGCTGTCACGAGACGGCATGTAATTTGAAGTCACCCGACTCCGCCTCGCTCTAGCGCAAGGGGGTTGCCCATTTCACTGTACGGGTGGTGAGGGCGCGGAAAGCGAGCGAGAGTGAGAAAGAGCGCGCGCGCGCGAGGTAGAGGGAGAGAGGTTGTGATGGAGTGAGAGCGACAGTGGAGACGGGAGACAGGAGAGGGGGGGAGAGAGAGAGAGAGAGCGAGAGAGAGAGAGAGAGAGAGAGAGAGAGAGAGAGGGGGGGGGAAGAGAGTTCGGAGATTTTTTCTTGGTTTTCTCCGTACGGAGGTGGAAGAAAATTGCATCTAGGCACCAGCAGTCTGGGAGATAGGGGCGCGTCCTAGACTTCTGTACAGTTTACACGCATGCCGCATCGCTCTAATTGAAACTGCCCTTGGCCGCGGCTGGATGAACATGAAAAACGTTTACATCCATCCTCCGCCTCGAGATGATTCACCATCCGATATTCGTGGCTGTTCTCATCGGACCTGGGCAATAAAGATCAACTTTGTTGTCGATGAAAGTAGCCAGAATAATGGCAAACCAAAGACAACCATCATGTATACAGGCAAACTTCCGAGCTTTTACTTCTTCAGAGGAAACTAAACAAGAGGTAAGGATGAGGGTGAATTAAAAATTCATGCCCACCCAGCCGCGGACCCTAATGCACAGTTGGACAGTTCGACCTCAAATTGTTGCGGACAGCGAGGACAGTCGAGAATAATTCCAAGCAAAACCAGAAACAGCTCTTCCTTGAGAGTCGACAACTCAAGCTGGTAAGTTGGAACTCGGAACGCAAGGAATTGACTGAGCACACACGGACCTTCAGGAGTTGAGACAAAACAACGCAGGGCACCCATGTGACGTAATGAGCTACCGTACAGCACTCCTTCGACCTAAGAACATGACAAAAATCATTTTCTTAAGTATCTCCGAGCATGTGGGTTTCGCTGTTTACATCAAGGACGATGCAGGCGCGCTTGCGTGTCCCACAGCCATAGGAGGTCGAGCTCCGTCCGTCACGATCGGCAACATCGCAGTCCGTACTTCGCCTCGTGTCTACGGGGAACGGGATGCCAAGATTTTACTCGTCCCATTTCATTGGCGGAGTTAAGTGCATCACGTGCCAAAAGATGTCTCACAAGGATGAATGTAGTACTAATGCATCGTCAGTGGAGTCGCCAGGCCGAGCTTGGAGGTGGCTGGATACGGTGAAAACATTTCCACAGTTCTGCATAAAACCTATGGAAAAAACATTAATCATGCTTCCAAAAAGCCAACTCGAAGTGCTTCATTTCCTCATGCAAGTGTTTGTATTGATGAGCTAAAACAAAAAAAGCCTTATCCTTCTATTGGTTTTTTCAACCATTCATTTAAAATAAAATAATTTATAATTCATAAAACCAGACATGAGGAAGCATTAATGAACTTATGTTCCTCATTTGTCGTGTGCAAGGATGTAATGATGGTATCATGACAAAAGCAACATGTGGCGTTCATGAACAAGGCAAGTCTATTCTGACTACAACAAGCAACTCACAATGAGCATGGTGTTTCTGCATTCATTTCTGATTCCTTGTTCCAACACTTGTTCATGCCTTTAAAGTTGCCAAATAAGTCTAAGTTTGTCATTAATAGCATTGATCAAACCTGGGGGTACGTTTTCATGTTCCAGTGCTTTGAAAATGAGATACATATCAACTTTACTCTCCCCTTCTTCATGATTTCAGACGCATTATGAAGGATTAACCATAACAGACTTGTCTTATGTATAGAACTACAATATGGTGGAGATATAAAATGTGTTATGATACAAATGACACTCAATACAAGTATACTTTCTTTAACACACAACCCATTTTCTCCTTGTTTCTTTGATCCTCAAGTGAAAATCATTAAAAATTCATGTAATTTCTTTGTCTTATTCATTCAAGTCTTATGTGCATAAAGCACATAAGACTTGAATGAATAAGACATCAATGTGTTGCATAACAGAGGGAATCTTTAAGTGAAAGGGTCCCATCAACTATGTTTAAGAAAATAAAATTTTGAACTCACGTAATGTGGAAAATAATCCAAAAATAAACAAAGACGAGGTGTCACATCATTGTAAGAAAAAATGAAATCAGATTTTGCCTTTATTTTGCTCATGTAGAGGATCTAGAATCATCATATTTATATTTTATATTTTTTCATAGAATCAATAAGAGTTTATGTGAATGAGACAAATGTGTGATTAAAAAAATCTATAAACATTTGTAGCAGGAGGGCCGGTTCGGCCCTCCCTCCTCGCTCATGCGAGGGGTGGTTGCGCACCACCCCTCGCGTCAGCGAGGGCTGGCCGGCGGCCAGCACTTCGCTGGCAGTCGGCCAACTTGCTGACGGCCGCCTGGACGGCCGGCGGCCGGCCAAGCGACCGGCCGGCCACCGGCCGGCGAGCCGACAGCCGCCGATCGCAGCCTCAGCCGGATCGGCGGCTGAGAGGCCACGAGGGCCTCAAGGGCGAGGCCTCGTGGCCTCGTGCCCTCGTCCCCACTCACCCTCCTTGCAAACAAGCAAGAGAGGACAAGGGATAGGGGCAGCGAGGGTGAGGACAAAATGCCTTGCACAAAATCGCCAGCGTGCCTCGCACGCGACGATTTCGCGCCAGAACGACAAAACGAAACTTGAAGTTCATTTATGACAAACTTCGACGTGAAACAAACAGAATAACTCGTGCGAACACACGAGTTCGAGGTAAAAACCCCCGGTTTGGGTCCCAAAACTAGGAGTTTGGTTAAAAACGGAAATGGGCCTCCGCAGACTCGAAATATTCGAGTCTCCCTGCTCTGGGTCGTTGATGACGATTGCCCCTTAGTCTTGCGAAGGGGGTAAACCCCTCACGCGGACTGAGAACGCCATTCTGCGAACTCCGACAACGACTTCAGAGCAGGAGCTGGAGATCCGGCCTGTTATAGTGGTTCTCAGAGCGAGACGACCCTCGCAACCAAGGGTTTGATGGAAACGACGGCTACGACATAGATAAAACGCCGACGGCAGCTGCAAGAAGCAACAGAAACGGCAGAAGGGACTAGGGCCTCTACACTTCACAGATTGAAGCGCCGTAAAGGGCGTTAGAGAGCTTGAAAAAAGCTCTACTTGGTGGAGACTCTTACTTCTAGACTCTCTTCACTCCCAGGGGGCTAGGAAGATTTTTTTGGGGCGGGTTGGGGAGTTCCCACCCTCTAAAGCCACAAAATCTTCCTCATTTTGAAGGCTCCTTCAAAATCCCTTCATCCCAAAATTGGGACAACGCCCCTCCCTAAGCTTAGGGACTCTCACAGCCTGAGAGAACCCTAAAAAGAAGGTGGGAGACACCTTGGGGATTTTAAGCGGCTCCCCCAACGCCACCGGCTCAAGGAGGACGCCGCCAAGGGGCGCAAAACACGTAAAGAAGACTCAAGAGGAGGCCAAGGAAGACAAGAAGACAAGAAGAAGACAAGAAGCTAGAAGAAGGATTGGAGGAATTGCTAGAAATTTGGTAATGCCTCTCCTTTTGTTTGGCCTAGCTTTGTGAGCAGTACTCACACTTCTTGTCAATTCCTTGTATTGTAGTTTTCTGTTTTCCTAGGTACTAATGCTTGCCAGTCGCCGTGAGTCACGGCTTAGGAAGTCTAGTTCCACAATCCACGACCTTGTGCCAACGTGGCGGCCTAGGAAAACAGAAATATTGATTGAAATTGTCTTACCGATCGTGAGAGCAACTTCTTAGGAGGCGATTCCTCCTCGTTGTGGGGTGATCCTCACAACCTTCACGTGCTAGTTGCACGAGCGACGGGATGGAAAGTGCCGGACCGTCTAAGACCAACAAGGGTAAGGTGGTGACGGCGTCACCACGAGCTCTCGGCGGACTCCAAGGTTTTGCAGCCGCCGCCACGAGCACGGTTGCCAACCCAAAGGCAACCGTGCCGCCAAGGGCAACCCTACCGCCTAAGGCAACCGACGCCAACCTCGGCGACACCGTGAAGCGTGCGGAGGCCGCAAAGGTGCTCGACGAGCACGTCGACGCGCACATGGGCGACCCCCATGCGACGGACGATGCGATTGAGGAGGATCTTCCGGAGGAGGACCCCAATGACGAGCACGACGTCGACGATGGCAAAGGCAACGAGGATCGCGACCATCGCCATCGTCGTGCAACGAACTCGAGACGATTGCTCGAGAAGGGCAAGACGCTCGCCGCATCACCTGAAGCTGCCGACGGCAGCGAGACTGCCGAAAGTAGCAAGGGCGTTGAAAGCAGCCACACGGAAGTTCCCACGAGAACGAGTCGGACAACGTTGCCGCAAAGGCAATTCGCGATGACCTTTGTCGGCTCGCCGAGTTTGCTGCAGAGGCCGCAGGCCGACTCAAGATCACCACCGGTGGTGGAGATACGGCGCCACTCGGAGGAATGGGGGCGGACCATCCTTCCTACAATGCGGTCGCAATGGGGCAAGGCAGCGCCCACTCAAGCGTCGTCGCCGACGACAGTCTCCTCCGAAAGGTGGGGCTCCTTAAAGGCGTGTACGCGAACCGTACCCTCTTGCAGTGGGTAAGGGTGCACGGACAACGCGAAGCCCAGGAGGCTATCGCCAAAGCTCTCACGACATCAGAACTCAAGATTGCGTTCGCCAACCTTCTAGCCCACGTCGGGCAGAGCATCACAAACCTTGATCGTGATCGCCAGCTGTAGCGCCTCGCCGCCCATGAGGCAAGCCGCCGATGCAACGACCTCGACAAGTCGTTACAGAGCTTGACCCAGGTACGGATGCAGCAGCAAGTGCAGCGTGCCGCAGTTGCGGAGGCCACTGCCGGCGTCAGCAACAACTTCCCTACCTCGACGACTTCGGGGTCCGTCATGAACACGTCCTTCCTCCATAGTGTGGAGATCTTCGGGAAGGGCGTGAAGCTGACCGACTGGCTGAACCGCATGGAGCACGTCCTACGTGTCCACAAGGGGCCACTCAGTCAGTGGGGCGACCTTACCACGACGCAGCTGGAAGACAAACTCTTCAAGTACGTGGTCAAGGAGTGGACTTCGCAACAGCCGCACCTCTACTGGCAACCCATGCCGTGGGAGGCCTTCTGTGCGATTATGCGCAAGAAGTGTACCCAACGTGAGGAGGCGCAGCGCGCCTTCCACAAGATCAAGGACTTCAGCCAGTTGGGCAGCTCGCTCGAATCCTACTTGAGCGAGTTCACCGCACTCGTGGAGGAAGCCGAAAGCTTCACCGAGGGTGATGGCACTCAGACGTTCAAGTACCCAGAGTGCATGCTGCTGGAGTACTTGCGGGATGGTCTCGCCAGCGAGAAGTTGAAGGACAAGACCACCACGACAGCCACTGGCCAAGCTTGGACAAGCTGGAGGGCGTTGCGTAACTACATGAGCGATGTGTATTCAGGAAACCCGAAACACTACTCTGATGCACGGCCAAACGCGCATGCACATCATGGGCGCGACATGCGCGTGGACGCTGCAGGGGCTGGTGGGTCAACCGGACAACGAGGCGGGGCCAAGGGCAAGCAGCCTACAAACCCTCCAGCGAAGAAGGCTGGTGGACAGAAGGGTACCAACAACAAGCGCAGCCGCGGGAATGACGAGCTGCAGGTGGCACGTGAGCATCGCAACGCAGCCTTCCGCGAAGGGCTCTGCCACAACTGCATGCAGCCGGGCCACTTTAGGGCTCAGTGCCCTGAGGTAACTGGTGGTAGACAAGAGGCCGCGGTGTTAGCTACAGTAGCAGCACCTCGTGGGGATGGTACAACAGGAGGCCGCGGACAAGGCCGTGGACAGGGTCGCGGTCGCGGCAATGGGCCCGGCTGTGGTAACAGACAGGGCCGTGGGACGGGAGTTGTGTAAGAGTTGTGTAACATGGTGATTGAAACAGAAGCCCTCAAAGCGATGAGTTCAATCACATTTGTAGTACCTTTAGTCGACGATTTTCACCCAGTGAAATTTAAAAATAGGAAGGTGCTGGCCGAATTAACACGTGCCCATAAGATGTGGACTCGAGTGGGTGAATCATAGGAGTTGCGATGCCCGTCGTACAGATTCCGTGTTTATCACAAACTCGGCTTACCATCGTCAAGTCTGTTCACTCGGAAGAGTGGAGGCAACATGACGATGCAGTTCAAAGGACAACTAGCTGGTGCTCCTGTGAATGTACTGGCTGACACTGGAGGGGACGACTCTTTTGTTAGCCTTGGCTTTACCCGACAGGTTGGCCTGAAGTACGAGCCATCGAATGGCGCAGTTTTTGTCGGTGACAATCGTACCGTACCCGTGATCGGTTCTTGTAAAGCGAAAATTTGTATTCAAGGGTACACACAGAGTGTCACGTTGAAGGTAATCAACCTTCTTCACCCGTTCGACGTGGTGTTAGGCGATCCCTGGCTTCGTGACAATAAGGCTCTAATGTGCTTTCAATCAAAACGTTTGACCCTCCGGAAAGGACAACGCCGCTTTACGTTGATTCCGAGTACGGTATTATCATCGACCCGACTGAAAGTCCATGCGAGCTTGTCTGCAATGCAGGTCAAGAGACGTATTCGACAAGGTTGTCGATACTTCTTAGCTCAGCTGAAGAAAGTGGAGGACGACGTGACGGAAGACACGCCACAAGAGATCAGATCTCTATTGGCGAAGTTCTCGGATGTATTCCAAGACCCACCAGCTGGGCTTCCACCAGAAAGACACATGGGCCACACGATTCCGCTGCAACCGGAGGTGACTCCTGCGTTTAGACCCATGTATCGCCATTGTCCAGGAGAAAGGCTAGACGCCGAACGCCAAATCAAAGAGTACCTTGCAAAAGGATGGATCGAGCCAGGTAGCTCGCCGTACGGTGCGCCGATCCTTTTTGTGAACAGAAAGGACGGTGGTTTACGCATGTGCGTGGATTACCAAGCGTTGAACAAGCTGCCGTTGAAAAATCGATTCCCCTTACCGCCGATTGAGGACCTTTTTTACCAACACCAAGGCGCAAAAGAATTTTCGTCTTTGGATTTGTCTCAAGGGTACCATCAAATCCGCATCACGGAAGATGATGTGCCCAAAACCGTGTTTCGAACGCACATGGGACACTTTCAGTTCCGAGTGTTATGCTTTAGGCTTACAAATGCCACGGCAACCTTCTAAGGAGAAACGAACCAAACGTTCGCCAAGCAACTCAGACAGTTTGTCTTGGTTTACTTGGATGATATCCTGGTTTTCTCCAAATCAATGAAAGCTCACATAGAATATCTGTGTGAAGTTCTTGCAATCCTTCGGGAACAGAATTTCTATGCGAAAGTGAGCAAGTGCAAGTTTGCACAAGATGAACGCGAATACCTTGGACACATCGTCGGCAAGGACAGCATCCGCGTCGACCCACGAAAGGTCCAAGCCGTTGTGGACTGGCCACGCCCCAAAAATGTTGGGCGGATTCGGTCTTTCCTCGGCCTTGCAAACTACTTTCGACATGTTTATGCAAGGGTATTTGACCCTGGTAGCACCGCTAACCAGGCTCACGCAAAAAGACGTGCGTTGTGAATGGACATCTGATTGCGAGAACACTTTTCTCAAAGTCAAACAGCTTCTCTCCACGGCGCCCGTCCTATTTCTTCCGGATCCATCGCAACCGTGGGAGGTTCGATGTGCTGCGTCGGTAGTTGGACTTGGAGCCGTCCTCATACAGAACGGTCACCCAGTTGCGTATGAGAGCCGGAAGCTCATAACCGCGGAAACGCGGTACACGACTGGGGATCAGGAGCTCCTTCCGGTAGTACACGCTTTCAAGATGTGGCGTTGCTACCTTGAGGGTGTTGAAGGGCGTGTGATGGTCATGATCGACCATAATCCATTGGTGTTTTTTTAAATGCAACCGAACCTGTCAAGACAACGGGCGCGTTGGAGCGAATACCTGAGTCAATTCTCGTTCACATGGGAATATCGGCCAGGACGAATCAATGTGGCCAATCCACTAAGCCGACAGCCTGTGGAAATTAAAGCAACCACAGAGGTCAGTGGGTGTTTTATGGCCATTGCAATAGCAACCGTACAACCACCAGATCCCCCTGCACCTCTGCGTCAACCACCATGAGAGATTGCCCACTACAACGGTTTTGTAAACAGGATCCGGATGGGATACTATGTGGATTCTTGGTTTTAAGACTCTTAAAATCAAGACAAGTACGGCTTGGTGGAGGCCGCAGGAATCTTCTGGCACGGGGAACAAGTTGTTGTGCCAAACTCGGGAGACCTTCAAGCAAAGGTTATCTCTTAGTTCCACGACCCGCCGGCCGCAGGTCACGTGGGACCTCGAAAGACCAGACAGGCACTCTCGGACCACTATTGGTGGCCAGGATAGAGTGTCGATTTTCGTAAGTATTGCATGACATGCGAACCATGTCTTCGGAATAAGGCTAGTAACAAGAAGCCTGCTGGACTCCTCCAGCGGCTTCCCATTCTTGGGACTCCATGGGAGTGCGTCAGCATGGACTTCATTACTGGTCTTCCGGACACGGCCCGTGGCCATGATGCAATAATATTGGTTGTGGATCCTTTGACGAAGATGACACACTTCATTCCTACAACCACTGACGTGAACGCAGAGGAGACCACTCGTCTCTTCTTTGAGGGTGTCGTAAAGTACCACGGCTTGCCGTTGCGTATTATCTCCGACCGAGATCAAACGTTTGCTAGTAAGTTTTGGCAAAAGATGCACGAATACTTCTGTAGCGAGTCGCAAATATCGACAGTGTTTCTCCCTCAAATGAATGGACAAATGAAGCGCATGAATTGCACTCTGGAGCACATGCTCCGCATGTACGTGGACCCTGCCATGCATGAGTGGGACGAATTCCTAGCACCGGCAGAGTTTGCGGTAAACAACTCGGTGAACGAGTCCACATCGTTCACATCGTTTGTGTTGAACAGTGGTCGGCATCCAGTGGTACCCTCTTCATTGGTGAAGAGTGGGAGTACAGGAGGGCAGGTCCCTTCTTCTCAAGCCTTTGCCGAGCGCATCGACTCCTTGTTACAGGAGGAGAAGGGTCACCTTCAAGCAGCTCGACAGCGACAAAAGGCATATGCCGACAAAGGTCGCCGGGAGGTGTCGTTTGACATCGGTGACAAAGTGCTGCGTAGCACTGAAAACCTTCGGTTGAAGTTGTGAGGGGCAAGAAAACTTCTACCGAAGTGGATTGGGCCGCTTCCCATTGTGGCACGTATTAGGCCAATGGCATACCGATTGTTACTTCCGCCGAGTATGAAGATACATTACGTGTTTCATGTGAGCCTGCTGGCTCCATACACGGCAGAAGGAACATTTCAGCCACCGCCAGCAGTCCTGGCTGCCGACAGCCAATACGAGGTCCTTCGCTCACTCCAGAACCGAGAGTGTACTCTTCGGTTGCGCGTTGTCAGGGAGTACCTCGTCCATTGGGCCGGTTGTGGACCTGAACATAAGTCATGGGAGCCCGAATCTCGGTTGCCCACAGGGGTGGTCAACCAGTTCCGGAGCGAGCTTGCAGCTTGCATAGATCCACGCGTGGCAGGAGGTACCACTTGAACGCGGGAAAAGTGAACAACATTCCCACAGGGCAGCATTCATGGACAGCAACCATAGGAGGTTGGGGACGCCCAACATGGTTTTTGCGCGAACACTCCAGCCTAAAGGGCGGAGGCCGCTTGCCGTGCTGACCTACAAGCTGGAGCTTAGGTCTACGTACCAGGCACGTGTTCATGTTGAACTGGTGATTCAAATTATTCATTTTCTTTCACAATGTTGATGACTCACTGACTGACAATCCTAATTGTTGTTCATGAACCGGGACGGTTCATAATAAGTGGGGAGGAATGTAGCGGGAGGGCCGGTTCGGCCCTCCCTCCTTGCTGATGCGAGGGGTGGTTGCGCACCACCCCTCGCGTCAGCGAGGGCTGGCCGGTGGCCAGCAGTTCGCTGGCCGTCGGCCAGCTCGTTGCCGGCCGGCTGGACGGCCGGCAGCCGGCCAAGCGACCGGCCGGCCACACGCTAGCCAGCCGCCAGCCGCTGATCGCGGCCCCAGCCGGATCGGCGGCTGAGAGGCCACGATGGCCTCGAGGGCGAGGCCTCGTGGCCTCGTGCCCTTGTCCTCCTCGCCCTCCTTGCAAAATGAGCAAGAGAGGACGAGGAATAGGGGGTGTGAGGGTGAAGACAAAATGCCTGGCGCGAAATCGCCAGCGTGCCTCGCACGTGACAATTTCGTGCCAGAACTACGATTTTGACAGAAAACAAACGGAATAACTCGTGCGAACACACGAGTTCGAGGAAAAAACCCCTGGTTTGGGTCCCAAAACCAGGGGTTTGGTTAAAAACGGAAATGGGCCTCCGGAGACTCGAAATATTCGAGTCTCCCTGCTCTGGGTTGATGACGATTGCCCCTCAGTCTTGCGAAGGGGGTAAACCCCTGACGCGGACTGAGAACGCCATTCTGCGAACTCCAAAGACGACTTCAGAGCAGGAGCCAGAGATCCGGCCCGTTACAACGTTTATCATGTCTCTGAAAAAAACTTTCCTATGATTAGAAAAACAAAATGGTCTATGTGAATAATACAAGTTTTTCTCCTTTTGTTCCTTTTGTAACTCCTTAGCTTAAGCAAGAATTATTGAACTGCAATGATACTTTGCTTACATTATATTATAAGATACAATGACAAAAAACTCAAGAGTAATGGTAGCAATACTTCCTCTATCATTGACATCAAAACCATGAACACAACAAAGCTTGCATACTTTTACCATTCATTTCTTCGTCAATTAAATATTTTAATCATAAAAAAAATTGTATCCAAAAAAATATTCACGTCTAAGTTACATTAGATATTTCCCTTCACCCACGTAATGTATAAATGAACTCATCCATCCATGAAAGGTCTTCTAATTTAGTTTTCTACAAAAATGGGAAATACAAGAAATAACCTTTGAAATCGTGGTAAGTTCTATATCTTAAGATCATGTATGTATGTTAGATTATACATGATTTTTGTATGAACTACACAAACGCATGAAGATTAACTTAAGAAAGAATTGCTTCCTATGCAAGATAACTAAAGTTTAGGATGTGCTATGTTTTTATGTTTCACACTCACTAATTTATCTTTAAAGAAGCTGATCTATGGCTCAAAACCAAACACATCAATTTTTTCCATGAATCACGGATTCTACAAATGGAACTCCCTTTCCTTCCACCATATTGGTTATCATAACAATCATTTGAACACCCATTAGGAGTAGGAAAGAATAATTTTATATAGGTAAAGGAAATGAAATGAACTACATCTTCGTTTCTTGACCTGAAAATGATCACCTAAAAAGAAATACATAATCTAATATAAAACTAAAAGGCAAATCATCAAAATGACGTGGACATTACTATATGCAAGTGTCTTTGTTCAAAGTGTACACACGTTTCAATGAAACCATGTGAGGAAACCCATTAGCACCTTAAATAGCTGTGCATTGAATATTGGTCATTACCCACCAGATTTACGTGTCCTTCTTTTGAGTTAAGGGAATTCTATCTAAAGAATGATAATGAAGAAAATTGAAACAAGGTCTTAAACCCTTGGATAAAAACTTAACAAAAACTAGTCAATTCCTTGTTTCATCTAGAAGAAGGATTTTGAATAAATGGATGAACATGTATGAACTTTTTTCTTTTATTTTTTCTATGAAGTATGCATAATTTCACTGTGACAAAGGGTTCCATCATGACACCATGGAAAATGAAAGATTGGTACGTCACATCCATCACATTTGCCAATGGCTAGGCTTAAAATTGATCTCCCAAAATGGAGGTTTTAACCTTCATTTATGAATTGAATGAATATTCAAACTTTCAATTTATTGAAATAGCCTTCACTTAATGATTTTCTTAATTAATTTCAGTCATATCCATTGGTAAGGGTTCTATGATGTTTATAATAATGAATGAATTTTAAAAATGATTTGTGGTTTTGCCACATCATGAACTTCATTTATCGCCTTTTTGCACATTGATGCGCCTAGTTGTGAAATCTGTTATGTATGGGAAACGTTTCAATGTTGATGTGAAACGGGGACTTTTTTACTTCATTTTTTTTCCTTAAGACTGGAAACCAATATGCTCCTAAAACATTCATCATTTTTGTACGTTCATTGTCTTCATATTTCTTTTCAAGGTGTTTATGTTTATTCTAGTGGTATACACTTTGAAATGGTTTTTTGTAAGCGCTCAGTAAATCACTACATGCTTTGAGTGTAAACCTCATAGCTTTAAGTGGTCTTTCATGAAAGAGGCCGATAACTCGTTTTCACCAAGATGATTGATCTTCATGTATGTGAACATGATTCGTCTCATAAGATGGTTTTTCCCTCTTAAAAAAAATAGAACAAACAATCACGCTCAAAAGACTGATAGTTAAGGGGATAAGATGTGTTTCAAAAACGTTTTATTTGAAATAATCATTTTTCAAGTAAAAATGTATTAAAATGAAGAGGATTCCGTTTTGAAAATGAAACTTTAACTTATAGAACATACCCAAATATGTCAAAAGATGTTGAAAGGGCTAATTTTATGGATGAAATTAATGCGTTTGAATTTTTTAAATTGTGAAAATGGTTCCTTATATGTTGGAGTGCATTCATGAAAGAAAACAAAACTCTACAACCACATTAATTCACATTCATTTCAAATTATTGAACATTATATATTATTCCTTTGGTTCAGAACATAATACACAATTCAATTAAACAATTTCTATCATAACACTATTATTTCATGAATCATTAGAGTATTTGCACCTCATTGTGTTATATTTATGCGTTGTTGCTAAATATTCATTTCTATTATTTCATTTTTTTAATTAGAATCATGACATGTGTACATTATCAAAGGAAAGAGGTATATAAGGAATCATTTTTTTTATTATATTGATGTATTCACCTTCATTGAATTATGTTAATGTTCATGAAAGTATAATTGTATAAAACTTACCATAGATTCAGATTAAATATCTCAAAATAAATTTATAGTCATGAAGATTGATTTGATGCCATGAAAATGACTTATGAATGATAAAAAGTTCTTATTGTGACACTTCGTTTTGTTTTTTTTTCTGATTGTGGTTCTCGTTGAGATTAAAGGGGTAAGTGTTTAGCCCCACCCATGCATGTCTAGTTGTCGAATATTTTCCAATCAGCGAGATTTGTAAATGACAGTCAAAGTTCTAAATGTACCATGACAGTTTATTGAAAGACGTTTAGGTAAGTATTTCCTGGAAAGTTTGGGGGAGAAGAAAGGAGGGCATGTATATCGATTGTACATGTAGGATTTTTATGTACTTCACCAATATGATTGTTTCCGTTTTTGAAATCGAATATGGAAATTGCCTGAACTGATGACGTTCCTTTAGGAGAAGCTTACCAGCGGAGGGACAGTTACCGCCCAAAAGCGAGTACGATATTCCCTCACTTACCATAGTGACTGCGGAAGATCGTCGATTTCGAGACACAAGATGCGGTGAGGTCCTGGATCCCTGATGAGATCAGACTCTTCACGATGTGAACGTCATCTTCAAACATGGCAAGCGTTGTCCAGTGTGGGCCTTCATATCTTCTAACTTGATAGAGCGTTGGGAAGAATCGTCTTCAAACGATTCCCTTGAGAGTCAATCGGTGGAATTTGACGAACATCGATCGACGAACATGATTTGATCCGCATCATACGACAGATGTGAACAGATCAAAGAGTAGAATGAACACATCTGGTCATGACCAGATGTGTACATGCTACTCTATGACGCCAATTCACAGCCGCTAACATTCAAGATATAAATATCTTTACGGAAACAGATGGCAAGAAACAATTCACAAACCACAAATTAAACTGAAAGATGTTGAAGACATAATGATCTTTTCTTTTTGTTTCGAGGATGCCGTAAGACTGTGAACAGTCAACAAGGACATGGCCTCTCGCCATCCCATAAGATTTCGTACTTGCGGCCATAACGGCTTTGCGTATCCCCTGCTGGACAACGCCTCGTATCAGCTCCTGCTGCGCAACGGCTTTGCGATATCTGGGAGCCGAAGGTTCCAAGATAACCGTAATAACGACAAAGACGAGCGACGGAGTCAGAAAAATCCAGAGGGGTTGTTCCAAGCGGCTAGTTCCCAGGTCGCCCCCATTTTCCGCCGACCATGTCTGAGACGCCCCCAATCTGAGAATTCTTCCTACGTCCCCCGCATTCGAAAACCTTATGCATAGCTCTCCCCCATTATCTTAATAGTTTCCAAACTCACCCCCATTCTGAGAATTACGACTACATCCCCCATATTATTTTTACGAAATTTAAAGGCTTTGATATTACTCATGCCGACGTCAGCGGAGGCCTAACAGGACGTCATCGTTCTTAAGTGCGACATCATAGAACAAAAGAGACGCACACTCCCCCCACCCCCCCCCCTCCAGACCGAACGAACGAGGAGTCATCGTTCGAACGTGCGTCCCCCCACCCCCCCCCCTCCAGACCGAACGAACGAGGAGTCATCGTTCGAACGTGCGTCCCCCCACCCCCCCTACTCAGCACGACCTATCGCCCCGACACAACCAGACCCCGCGAAGACGTGCACGACGCGAGACCACTACGAGAAAAAGTCAAACTCGTCCCTTTCTCACGAAGTTTGACTAGTACAGCACTGACAGAAAAAACTTATTCGACATATACATACACATCTATATAGACATACACGTACAAATATACGTATACATGTACGTATACATTTCCATATGGGTAGACATATACATATAAATAAACTTATACATAAAAAAGTACATAAAAATTAACATACACATATAAAAACACATATACATATACATTTCCATACACATTTACATGTACATATCCCAAACCTATACATATACACATACATACACATATACATGTACATGTACATATACATATACATATACATATACATATACGTATACATATACATATACATATACATATACATATACATATACATATACATATACATATACATATACATATACATATA
>SZWC01009325.1:73932-87576 GCA_023375785.1 Penium margaritaceum | reverse complement strand
TACTCTAGAATCTAAGTATGGAAGCTCTGGGTTTTGTTACTCAGAAATGCGCGCGCCAGAGTTAGCGCCAGAAAGCAATTGAAAACTGAGAGTAACTAGTTAGGAATGAAGAATGAGCAACAATGGGAGACCCCTCCAAGTTCTAGCCCCCCCCCACTAGTGTAAAAGTTGTTACTCAGCTAACCAGCCAATCAGAAAATAGTGCTACACCTATTTTCTGGCAGGCAGGGTTTACTCGGTGAGCCCTGCCAGACGGCCGACAGCCCAAAACCCAGGCGTCGACCGTTTTTCCTGAAAACTGTACCACATCATAATACCGACGATGCAAACGTAGTCGTGCGGTCAGAAACAGCTAGAAAAATAGTAGCAAGGAGTTATGGCTGCCCGAACCCAGGCAGTGTTACGATGGTCCATGATGCCGAACAGGGCCATGCAACATGCAACAAAGACCCTAGGCAGAGCATGACGATGGAGACGCGATGGGACGCGCTGGGCGCATGCAAACAGCAAGTGCGGTGACAGTGACCGCTGGCAGCACGATCTCCAAGGAGGCTTGCCGATGGAGCTGAGCACGTCGCCGGAGAGAGGAGGCTCCAACGAACTGCGAGAAGACCTGAGCGTGCGTCGGCTCCACCGGACGACACTCCATCAGCGTCGAGTCTCGGCGTCAGTCATCTACACGCCGATGTACACAAGCCGGGAGGATACAACAGAGCACAATGAAATATGCGCAAAAACCAACAGGGCACGGCCCAGTGGTTTGAGGAAACTGTACAGGTCGACAGCAATGTCACAAATCACAACACTCCCCTATGACCGGATGGTACGTATGTCCACTCACGTGCAGCACTGAGACAAGTGCAACAACAAGTGCAACGTCAGATGTGACACGGACACAGACACACCCCACACTCGAGCACTCTTAGGTAAGGGGCGAAGTCCAACAGAACAAATGGCCACCAGGAACTTTCCGTGTGCTAGTGCTTTCGTAAAGAAGTCAACACGCTGCATGTCAATGCCAATCCAAATGACAAAGATCACGTGTTGTTCCATGAAATCATGCACAAAGTGATGCTCAACCGCAATGTGCTTGGTGCGAGCATGAAAGACTCCTGTGCAATGGTAAGAGCAATTTGGTTGTCGCAACGAAGCATAATGGCGGGTCTGACTGACCCAGCTCAAGGAACAGGCGCTGCAGTCATTCCGCCTCAGTAGCCCTTGCACCCACAGCAACATACTCTGCCTCTGATGAGAGACGTGAAATGCAGCCTTGCTTCCCGCTGCACCTGGACACAGCGGTACCACCAAGCAAGAACACGTCACCGGTGCGACTGCGTCCATCTGGGCTCCAGGCCCAGTCGCTGTCAGTGTAGCCATCAAGGACCACTGAATACTGCCTGCGAAATCAGAGTCCGAGGTACGGTGTGGAGACCACATACCGTACCACTTGCAAAGCTGCGTGAAGGGCTCTAACGCGTGGAGCCTGCGAAAACTGGGCAAGGAGGTTGACGGCAAAGGCGATGTCAGGATGTGTGGTAGTGGCCAGGTACATCAGGGATCCAAGGAGACGGAGGTACAAGGTCACATCCATTGTCTCCCCCAGCTGTGTGGGATCGTCCACCTTCAAGGCATCCTGCCCGTCAAGCGTGAGAGGTGTGGAAGCCGTGGGCGCTGCGCCGAGGAGGTGGCTGAAGCAATCCCCTACAACACGTGCGTATCGGGCCTGATGCAGTAATAGAGTACGATGTCTGCGGTCTTGCACGATCTCTATGCCAAGAAATATTGCTGCAGGAGCATGGTCCTTCATCCTGTAGGCAGTCTGGAGGACAGCCTTGGCCTCCTGTGAAGGAGACGCGATCAGAAGGTCGTCGACATAGACCAGGATGGCGGTGAACCTCTCAGGCGTCCGTTGGATGAAGAGAGAGGGATCTGCCTCACTCTGTACATATCCCGTGCAGCTCCCAGTCATGCTGAGTCACGACACCGAACTGAGCTCGAGCTGAGGTCATGCCGTCGACAAGGGGAAAGGTGTCAATGTAATCAATGCCCTCAATCTGAGAGTACCCCTTGATAACCAAGTGGGCCTTATGGTGTTCTAGTTTGCCATCCGGCTTCACTTTCTTACGAAAGGCCCACTTGACCTAAATAGCCTTCCTCCCAGGTGGAAGGTCGACTAGCTCGTAAATTACATGCTCTTGGATGGCACGTAGCTCATCCTCGCTTGCAACACGCTAAGCATCAGCATCCTGTAATGAGAGAGCTTCCCGTAGTGTGCCTGGGTCAGGCACCATGGAGGGAGAGTTCTGCATGGCAAGAGCGCACGCCTCAGCGCTAGGTCTAATGACCACAAGATCGGCTGCTGCATCACAAGCGATATGAAACTCTTGAGTGATGAGGTTGTGCCCTACGGGACACGTTGCATGTACCTCTGTGTGCTCAGTGCGGACACTCAGGCCTAGGGCATTTGTGCCGGGATCATCACTCGTGATGCTACGAGTGGAGCGCTTGGGTGTAGGACAAGACAATCGCTGAGCTCAGGAGTCCGATGGTCGAAGACGACCGCCTGGCTCACGCGAGTAACCTGGGCTCAAGGGGCATACCTCAGGTTCAGCAACAGGCACAATCGGAGCTGGGGAGGGCTGAGGCAAGGGAGCTGAGGATGCCCTGCGAGGGGATGCATGTGTGGGAGACACGGGGCTCGGTGTGACAGTAGGAGCAAGTGAGGCAGGGCCACACACAGAGGCAGGAGTGCCTACGGATACAGGTACGGTCACAGGACTACGCATAGGTACAAGATCATGGGTACCTGTGGGGTGCGAGGGGACAGGGGTAGAAGCCGACAGTGCTGGAGAGGTCTCTGGGCCAACAACGATGATCGCTGGGTCATCAAGAGTCGGTGATCGTGAAGTGGAGGGAGCTCGAATGGACACATCAGCCTGGTGAGAGGTGCTCGCAGGCACAGACTCCCCCATTCGTCAGGAAACCTCACACGTAGGAACGTGGGTGACGGATAGCGATGTCAAATCACGGTAGGTGAGGGACTGAAAGAAGAGAGCGTTGCGTGACTCAATAATGTGACAAAGAGCAGGGTCCCAAAAATGCCAGGCCTTCGACCGCGGGGAGATGCCGACGAAGGCACACAAGCGACCCCGCGGTGAGACCTTGGACCTCTGCTGGTCCTCGGTGCACCACACAGAAGCCAAGGATCCCCAGACAGGAGCGAGGCGCAGGTCAGCACGGTGGCCAAACCAGAGCTCATACGGTGTGACGTGGTCCGGAAGGGGACCGTGCGGGAGGCGGTTCCAGACCCAAGTCATGTAGGCAAAGCCTTAAAAAGTGAAGAACTTCGGGAGATCGCACTCAATCCGCATAGCGCAAACCGCATCCTCCATGGTGCGGTTCCAGCACTCAGAAACACCGTTCTGCTGAGAAGTAGCAGGAGCGGAGACCTAGTGAAAAATCCCGTGCTCGGCGAAGAAGCTGTCCATCTCGCCAAGAAACTCGCCACCTCGATCCGAGCGAAAAGTGTGCAGCGTGTGGCGGGACTGACGCTCAGCCATCCTTGGGCACAGGAGAACCGCGAGAGTGGCATCACTCTTCTTGCACAGGCTGTAGACCCATCGCATCAGGGTGAAGTCATCAGTCAGGGTCAGGTTGTATTGACCCCAATCGGACAGAGACTCAACAGGAAGGGGACCAAGAAGGTCCGAATGGACTAACTCGAGAGGGCAAAGTGCGCGAGAACGGGAGTCAGGGTAGGTGCAACGATGCATCTTGCCCTAAGCACAGAAGAGATAGTTGGTCTTGGATGGCTTCTCGAAAGAAGCCGCGTCAAGACCGAGGGTGGGCTGTGTCTGAATGAGCTTCAACACAGTATCAGAGCCTACATGACACATGCGGCGATGAAGCAATCGCTGGTGCTCAGGAGACAGAACACAAGTGACAAAAACACGAGCGAAAGGGGAGGGTGAGAAAGGAGTAGAAGTCGAAGAGACATGATACAGGTCATCCACAACAGAGGCACGAAGAACAACGCTACGAGTGTCAACAGTAGTCACAGTCACCGACTCTGCAGTGTGCTCCACAGAGAGCCCCATCAGTGTGCAAGCACGTACAGAAAGCAAACTGAGCTCAAGGTCGGGCACAAACAGCACCTCGAAAAGATAGAGGGGGCCAGACAGCCCATCGAAACATACGACCCCAACACCCTTGACTGGCAAGGACGGACCAGAGCATGTGTGGAGGGAACGAACAGACGCAACAGGGCCGAGAACAACGAAATCACTACGACGACAAGTCATGTGATGAGTGGCGCCGGAATCGATGATCCAACTGCCACTAGAATCACGACTAGAGGACGTCACTGTACAACGGGCGATGGAACACTCGGCCTTAGATGAACGTTGGGCAGCAGGTGGGGAGGAAAAAAAAAAGGGCACAAAGGTGAGACTCATGAATCCAATCTGTACAGTCAGGCCCATCGTCATCATATGCCGACTGTTCCCCCGCACACGAGTCATCCCAAGCCACAAGAACATACCAACGGACAGTTTGTGAACCACCCGGCTGTGACAACACACTCGCACCTCCGTCAAAACGAAGCACCAAAAGGTATCGGAGCTTGGCGATGGTGCGGTCACGTGGGTTTGGGTCGCCTCTGGTCGCCGATGGTGACGCGAGAACTATTGCGGTCATTGTTGCCGCACGCAAGGAGGATGTGCTGCCCGACGTAGACCATAGTGCATGCGCGGAGTGGAGCCCGTGAGTAATCCCCGCCTAGTCGAGCGGCTGCTGGCACTCAGTGTAGCGATGGGTACCTCCACAGTTGTAGTAGTGAACGGAGCCTCCACTACTACCGCCCGATGATGGCTGCTGCTGTGACTGCTGCTGGCCCAAGCCGCGCCTCCGTCGTCCCTTCTTCCCCTGTGCTGCTGCCGCGACACCCTGTGGCTGAGTCGGTATAATCGGGGTGGAAGGGGAGGAGGAAGATGTGACATAGGATGGAGGAGTTTGCAGGAGAGGCGTCGGTGGTGATGCAACGACTGTTGCAGCAATGGAGGTCTCCTGATGAGCCACAGCTGCCTCACGGGCGGAAGTCACCTGGATGAAGAGCTGGTGCACCTAGGGAAGAAGCTGCAGTGAGGCTGAAAAGGCTCAAGCACAGTGTCGCTGTACCTCGTGAAGATGTCTGTGTGCTCAAAGTGAACTTTGAGCATGATCGTGCGCAGCGCCCACAGTTGTGTACCTCCTGAGGTCCCAAGGCACGTGTAGATGCGCATGGCACGTCGCCAGTAGTCCACTGCAGGCTCAGCGGGCCCCTGACGAAGGGAGTGAAAGGCACAAATGTGCGCGGTGCTGGTGGCATGCATCTCTGTAGCAAGCAGTGATAATGTAAGGTCCTAGCCCCTGCGTGGATCAGCACCGGTGCCTGTGCCCGCCTCGTCAAGGAACGAGCGGAAGTCAACGTTGGTCTCGCACGACATTGTGTAGAGAAGTCTGTGCATCGCCGTAGCACCTGTGCTCAGTTCGTAGTCTAATGCGGACTGTGGTAGTAGGGCCACATGCCATCTGGAGTGGCCCAAACCCACAAGAGGATCTCCTAGCAGTCAAACCCATCCTCGCTGACATATCGTGGGGGTGGTGTCTCAAAGTCCTTGGGTTGCTGCTCCGTAGGGAGAGCAACCACAGTCTAGGAAGGACGAGGGATGGGAAAGACACCGAGAAGAGGGAAGTCGCTGGGGTGGAGGTTAGGCGACGATTGAATCTCGAGAAAGCGAGATGTGTGTGGGGGCCGAGAGCTCGTCTGAGGCTCGCGGAGATGCTCCTGAAGCACATGAATGTCACGCTCGGGGGAGTCGCCCTCCATGCCTGGCATATCTGGATCCTCGTCCCAAGGATCAAGAGGTGGCGGGTTGGCTCCAGCTCCTGTCTTCCGTGCTAGAGTTGACCGCTGTGTAGAGAGTGCCATCCCGGCCGCTCCCTCAGAGGTCTATCATGGGGTCGTGGAATGACCCGGAAGAAGCTCGGTGAGTGTGCGGATGGCATCAGTCCGATCTCGCTACACGCAACGCATCTTGTCCTGCTGGCTCCGCAGGTCCTCAATAGCCTGCAAACGTGGGCTCATGACCCCTGAGGAGGAAGAAGAGGGATCTAGTACCCCTTTTCCCTTATCACCGGGCGGAGCCATGTCGTTTCTCATTATTGGCCGAGATGTCAACTTGGTCGAATTGCAGGAACGTCATTGTTTCTCGAGGAGTTGAAACGCTTGTAACTTTTGACTCCTCGATCTAAGATTTCACTAAAGAAAGTGCTGACGACAGCAGGAAGTTGCTGACGTTAGCATGACCTGATGATGTCAGCCAGGAAAAATGTTGATGTCAGCTCCCCTCCTATTTTTTTCATGCCTTGTCAACCCTTGCGGCTGCTGCGCGAGCAGGCGGCTGCTTCGCAGAATCCGCGTGGAGGTTGTGCGAAAGTTGCACAATAGCTTCCGCTCAGCTGCAGCTGCTGATGCGTCGTCCGCTGCAGCAGCAGTCGTGTGGCTGCGTGCGGAGCAGCCGCCTGGTGGCTGCATGCGCTGCTGCTACTGGTATTGCGCGCTACGGCTGCTGAACACTGTTGCCACCGCTGCGCATTGGTGCTGCTGGTGCATGTGCCAAAGCCGGCAGCTGCTGGCGACTGTAGTCTACTGCAGCTATCGCCTGCTGCCACTAGTGGCTGCTGCTGATGCAGTCTCACGTGGTGATGGTGAGCGACGTCGATGGCGGTCGGCTGTAAACGATAGGTCCCTGTGGATTTGCTGCAGCAGTGACTCTCACTACTGCTGCTCTAATGCATCTCTGCTGCGCAGCTTGGTGAGAACTTCCTCACTACTCTGATACCATGAGAAGATGCGTGGAAGCTTCCTGGCGACACTGCCGCCGACTAGGCGTCAGTGCCGGGTCAAACGATGACGACAGTCACAAGTCGTGCACACAACGGCAAGGGTCTAGCTAGGAGAGACGAGGCAAAGTGTCAGAATGATTCAATAGTATTTGCAGAGAGGAATGGCAAATGACAGGTCCATGGCATAAGTGCCTTCCGCGGCGCACGGCGGGTGTCGCACGCGGTAGTGCAAGGTCTGTCCTAAGACCGGCCCGAAACCACTGTTTTGGCCGTAAATATGCGCAGACATGTTAGAACGCTATGCCGTCTGAACCTAGACGTGCAAGATCACAAGCTGGACGCTACGACTGGTCAAATGCATGCATCCAGCGTCAAACGGTGGACACACAATGCAAAAACATGCCAATTGGGCCCACGGCTAGTCCACCGATAAACTCCTGCGTGCTGCAGAGAAACTACAGGAGGTCCCGGGTAGCGTCCAGAGCTTTGGAACGGTCGTCGGTTAGCTCCAAGCTGGTAGTTTGCCACCAGATGATGCACCAGTACCACCAGGGTCCGCATCAGGGATCTGCACAAGCACGGACACGGCCGAGTGGTCGCAGTAAACTGTACAAGCCGACAAGAACGTCACAAATGACAACAGGTCTATGGCTGGGTTGTTCTCCCGGACAGGAAGAGGTTGCATGCCTGAGGGTTTGATTCGTTGAGCAGGTCCAGGTTCGGGCTTTGCTAGGCGTGGGTTCGAGCGAGGATCTGCTCTCTCTTTGACCGCTCGTCACCCTGCTGGCTGCTCGCTACAACTGACTACTTGGTGTCATGTGACTGATTCACTTACGCGTTTTTTCCCAAAACCAAAGATTCTGTCCGTGGCATTCTTTGCCTAGCTCAGCGTGTTCCACCCTACTTCCCTCGCTCTCTCTTACACTAGGTGTCTCCATCCTCTCGTATCGGAGCGTGCAGAGGGAATGCACCTTTCTTACACTCGTGCACACGATCATGGACGTTTGGTGTTTCTTCACGACCCCATCTACACTTCCGTTGTCCGTTGCCAATGCCAGCTGCGGTCTAGCAGCCAGCTCACATCCAGGACTCTCCCTGGCCTCTGCGGAGGGGACCGCAATGTTGGAGACTTCGCGGTACTCTTGGTGCACGGCGACCCTGTCCCAATTCCGCGTTTTTGCGGAAATGTTGGCTTGGAGCCACCTACTCCCGCCACCTTCTCCTAGCTGCTGCACACCCTCCTGATACTCTGCAGCACTCTAGTGGATAGATCGCCAGCTGAATTTGACGTCAGCAGGCAATCCCGTAGCACACCCGTGGGGAGGACNGCAGAGGGAATGCACCTTTCTTACACTCGTGCACACGATCATGGACGTTTGGTGTTTCTTCACGACCCCATCTACACTTCCGTTGTCCGTTGCCAATGCCAGCTGCGGTCTAGCAGCCAGCTCACATCCAGGACTCTCCCTGGCCTCTGCGGAGGGGACCGCAATGTTGGAGACTTCGCGGTACTCTTGGTGCACGGCGACCCTGTCCCAATTCCGCGTTTTTGCGGAAATGTTGGCTTGGAGCCACCTACTCCCGCCACCTTCTCCTAGCTGCTGCACACCCTCCTGATACTCTGCAGCACTCTAGTGGATAGATCGCCAGCTGAATTTGACGTCAGCAGGCAATCCCGTAGCACACCCGTGGGGAGGACAATTCTCCGCGTCCCCATTGACCCTAGCACATCTTTAGCAGTCGCAGCAGCAACGACTATGGAAGCAACGGCAACAAAGGGAGTAGCAGCCAGCTTAGCAGCAATTGCCGCTGTAGGAATAGGTGCGGCATTGCGTGTCCTCACATCGTCAGCCGCAGCACCAGCAACGGTGTCGACGGCCAAAGCAGCAGTTACAGTCGCAGCCACTCCTGTAGCACCCATTGCCTCTGTTTTAGTATCGGCAGTCGCAGAAGTTGGTGCAGATACGAGAGCAGCTACTGTGCCGGCTGAAGCGTCAACAGGTGCGTTGCAGCCTCAACCGCAACAGCAGATGGAGCAGAAGCTACTGCGCTAGCCATAGCTACAACGGGTGCGATCGATGCACACGTAGCAGCAACAGCATGTGCAGCAACCGCAGCAGTCAGCGTGTTGACTGCACCGCTCCATGGTGCATCATTATTCATGTTGGCGCATCCTGACGTCCCAGACGTGCTTTCTCCCCGGTGCGTACTACAAGGGGAGGCCGCCGCAGCGCCATGCGCGTCGTCGCAGAGGCATGAGCAGCAACCGTGCATCCCAGTCAAGCGTAGCGGCGACCGCAAGAGCCTCTCATTACCGTCTGGTAAGCCCTTCACCTCCTCATTCTCCTAGGGGGGTCTACAATCACAGGACGCTCCAGAGGTAGCTGTAGCCCAGTTGCACACAACGCTCACGCAGGACGTCGTGAGTCTTGTGAGTGCTCTCACCCGCACAACGTCCATTATCATCGACGTAACAGCAGTAGCCACAGCCACATTTTCTGTTGTCGCTAGAGCCTTGCCTGCTCCTCAATCGACCTCGGCAGGGTGAGCCACTGAGGCATACACTGAGGCCGTAATTATCGCTGGTCCCATTACTACAACAGCTGTTGACATAGGCACACAAGTCTCTGTTGCAGCATCTGGCATTGCATCTGGAACAACCTCAGTTGCATTAGCTACAACAGCAGCCGCAACCTCCATATACAGCTCTACAACAACCACCGTCATTGTAGCAGCTTCTGCTCCATCTACCACCTCCCGCGTTGTCACGACAACCATCTCCATTGCAGCCGTCTTCACCACTCTCAGTGCCGCCTGCACCACCGGGACCTTTGCTCTAGTGGTGCCCACCGCCTCCACCATCTCTATTCTGTCTCCTGTCTCCGCTGCTGCGATTCCTCCTCTCCTTACTTTTCTATGCAATCCATCTTCTTGAATCCCTCTTCTGCATGCTGTGCCTGCTTGCATTCTTCTCTTGCTCTGTCTGTGGTGGCTTGTCCTGTCTGACTCGAGATGGGCTGTCCTACAACATGCAGACCTTTTGCTGAAGGCACACCCAATTTTCAAACGCCCACTATGGATGGGGAAATCTGCAGAAATCTGTCTGGCAGAGCCCGCACGTTGTCACCATTCCTAGTGATGATAAGTCAGTAATTGTGGCTCCCCAGCGCCAGCTGGCCGTTGCTCGCAAGGCCCAGTAGGAGGCTGAGGACTGCCTTAAGCTTGCATGGGAACATTGTCACCTTTGCTGATGAGGTCACTACTCTAGTGCTGCACTGTCTCCCCGTTCCGTCTGCTGTTCCCCCTACTGGGGCCACCCCCAATCCTCATGCTTTCACTCCTTATGCCTCTAGTACTTGTGCTAATGTGCACACTGGCACCACCACTACTCCTGCCCCTCTTACTACACCGTGCCAGCATGACCTGTTTTTTCAGCCGCCTGCGCTTACCTTTGGGCTCGCCTTCTCTTCCTGGGAGGTACGCTTCAGCGCCTGGGCTCAAGGGGAGCAGTTATGGGAGTACTACTCCCACAGTGTTTCTCCTTTCACACCGCTTGCTGCTGAGTCCGTCCGTGTTATCAGCGCCCTCATCGCCACTACAATTCAGCCCCTGATTGATGATGTTGGCACCTTCAATGCTGACCCTACTGCCCAATGCCTTGCTGACTCAATTGGTGCATATGCCATACTATGCCCCCGCACCACTATCACTGGCCGCTCAGAGTGCGTATATGCTCCAATTCAACATGCTCCTCATGCGTGCTGATAAGACCGCCGATGCCTATAGGGTTAGGGGTCTCAAGCTCCTTCGTGAGCTTGGTGAGGTAGCGCCTGGCCAGCTGTCTACCGTCCTTACCATGGTCAACGACCTAATTCCGGAGCATTCTGACCTCTTTTGCGACGTCAAAGCAGATGAGCTGCAACGTCTTGCCTCGCAACCTGTTTTGCCTAAGTCTCCGCCTGGGGTTGGAGCCCTCTGGGACTTCAAATCTGAGCGCCTTGCTACTTGGTGGACCAGTCTTCAGAACAAGCGTCTCCATCGCTCTGCTATCATGGGCGTTGTTGGCCTCACTACTACTGCTGTACCTTCCTCCTCCATTACTTCTTCCTCTGCCTCTACCTCTTCTTCCTCATCTTCACTTGCCTCTGCTGCCCCATCTTCTTAGCTCTCAGGGTCGTGGAAAAGGCAAGGAGAAGGATAAGGGCAAGAGGAAGGCACCGTCGCTTCCTCATGTGCTCCTTGCACCGTCGTGTGTTCGAACCGTGGCTCTACCGAGCACTCTGCTTGTGCTTGCCCGGCTTCCCTGGATGACCTTCGCCTTCCACGGGTGATGCGTGCTCACTGGGATCGCACCTCCGGTTTCTCCTTTATACCCTTAGCTCCAGCTCTAGTGCCCCCTCACGCTCCTCTACCCCTCTCTCGGCTCAGGCCCACGCCACCTCTGGTGTGCCTTCTCCTCCGGCGCCTGGCTCCTACCCCTGAGGCTAGCCTCCTCCTTTCGGTGCTGCTACGTATGCTAGCCCCTTGTCCTCTGCCTACACCACTCCACCGTGGTTTCCTCCTCCCACTGGCGTGTCTACTCTAGCCCCGCCAGCATCTGTTGATGGTGACCGTGGTGATCGGGAGCACCACCTTCTGCAGTCCCTCCTTCACCTTCCCTGTCTTTGCAATGAGGGAGGTGAGAGTGTTGCAACGCTGGCCAGAGGTCATTCTTGTCATACTGACAATATCCTTCGTGGGGATCCCCCCGGTTATGTTCTGTGTGCCCCGTGTGGATCTTTCTCCTGGATTGAGCAGTGGTAGTTCATCTTTCTTCCTCATTTCCTCTCTTTTTGTACCCCTAATGCCTTGTCTGAGTTCTCTGTTGGCATTGTCGCAACGTCTAGTGTCCTGCCCTCTGTGCGTGTCTCCAGTGGCTTTTGGGTCCTTGACTCCAGGGTGACCCACCACATGACGTCCGTCCGTTCTTCGTTTTTCTTGTTTGGCCTCATCGGTTCTGTCCGCTTTGTTTGTACATGGTCCAAATACCTACTGCCAGTTCAGGGTGTTGGCGTTGTGTCCTTTATTGGGCCCAATGGTGTCTTGTACCTGCCTGATATTCTGTACGTGCCTTTGCTGGAACTCAACCTGCTGTTTGTGCCATCTCTGGATGAGCAAGGTATGGACTTAACTGCTAGTCGAGGTGGTGGCACCGTCTATCTTTGTCCCTCTAATTGTGCTGTTTCACGTGGCATCAAGTATGGCAAACTCTATCGCGTTCCCTTGCACGCATCCTCCACCCCCTCCACAGGCATTGCTCTCCCTCACGTTGCACCCTCTCTCTCTCCCCTGACCCTTTTAGTCTCTTACATCATCGCCTTGGTCATGTCCACACCGATGCCATTCACAACATGCTTTGTCTGCAGCCTGCTGTTGGCCGCTCTCCCTCGACCTTCCCTGCCCCTTGCCCTGCTGACTGACTTGACTACATTGCTTTCCTTTTTCTCCCTCAGTCTCAATTTGCTCATTCCCTTGATTGTGTCCATGCGAATGTCATGGGACCCTTGCCTCATGACCTCCTCGGTGACATTGGTTGCTACATGTTGTGCCTTATTGACGATTTCTCTTGATTTTGCTTGGTGTTCGCTCTTTGTTAGAAGAGCAATGTTTGTTCTCTCACTCAGTCCTGGCTTGTTCAGGCGGAACGTGCCTTTCAAATATCTTTCCGTGTCTTCCAAAGCGACCGTGGAGGTGAATTCCTCGGTCCCACCGCCTGCTTCCCCGAGTCCCGTGGGTGTGTGTGGAAATGTATGCTCTAAACATACCCCAACAGAACACTTTCTCCGAGCGTTGGAATCAAACAATCACTGACAGTGCCGCACTCTTCTGTCTGAGTCTAGTCTGGCACCACTCTTTGCCTTTGAAGCCATGTGCTACATGACGTGGATCTGGAACCGAGTCCCCCACGACCCCCTTCACTGCACTTTCACGCCGTTTAAATGCTGACATGGTCATTGGGATATTATTCGTCTGGCTCGGGTCTGGGGTAATGCTGCTTTTGTCTGGCTTCCGGGGGATCTTCGTGACGGCAAACGGTCCCCTCGAGGTCGTCTATGCCCCTTTCTCTTGGTATCTATGTAGTCCAAGGTGTGGCGCTTCTGGGATCCTATCCGTCAGTGTGACGTCCAATCTCGCAATGCTCTGTTTGTCGAGTCTGTCTTCCTTCGGGATGTCAGTCGCCTGTCCCCTGCCTCCTCCCTTCTGCCTCTCTCTTGGCTGAGGGGGGACGTCGGCCCTGCCACCCCGGCAGTCCCTGCTGTTGTGCCACAACTCTCACCCTCATTCTAGTCCTTGTTGTTGGGGCATGTTCCCAGTTTTCCTGCATCCTCCACCAGTTCCTCTAACATACCTTCCCCTCCTGTCACCGACTCTGCCCAGTCTGCCTGTCTTGTCCCGTCATGCCCAGTCACACCTCCGGTGACCCAATCACCCATGTCCTGTCCCGCGCATGTGTCTAACCCATATCCATCCGTCACTGCTCCTGTCTCCAGTAGTCCTACTCCTGTCTCCCCCTTTGTCTGAGGTGGACGCCTTCGCGTGCTCTTCAACTGCTCTAGCACCTCCATGGCCTCTGCACGCGCTCCTCAGTCTCAGACTGCATACTCCCCTGATCTCCCTACTGGCATGGACGCAGTGGACCTGGCCACTAGGATCGTCCATCCCAGTTCCGCCCTTGGCTATGCGTTCCTAGCCTCGGAGCATGTGCGGGCTTTGGAAATT
>SZWC01009325.1:32219-57388 GCA_023375785.1 Penium margaritaceum | reverse complement strand
GAGAAGAGGGGCAGTCGTGCCGAAGGATGGTGGCGGCGAGCCCGTGCTGGAGGCTAAGCGCAAGGGAGGAATTTACATAGTGGAGACCAAGGTGATCCCTGCGGCGACAGATTCAGCAAACTTGCACGAACGCACCGTCAACCTGGCCAAAGGAGGCAGAGCTGATCTTGAGCTCTCAAACCAATGACTGGAGCATTCCTCACCTGCAGTTGTGAAGGAGATGGCAAAGCGCATGCTGGTACACGGCCTCGTCATCGACGGTGCGGAAGAGGCGAAAGATGCAGAAAAGCACAAAAGGTGTGAGCCTTGCATTTTGGGCAAGGCGCGGCGCAAACCGTTCAACGAGAACGTGAATCGCACCTTGGACCTGGTGGAGGTCGTGCACAGCGACGTGTGCAGACCATTCAAGACAGCGTCAAAGAGAGGCACGCGTTACTTTGTCACCTTCATAGATGACTACAGTAGAAAACTCTCCGTGTACTTCATGAAGCGCAAAGGCAAGGTCCTGGACCGGCTGAAGGAGTATTTCGCCACGGTGGAGAGGCGGACTGACCGGAAGGTCAGAGCGCTATGCAGCGACAACGACAGAGAGTACGTGGGCTGTAGCGGCTGGATGAAACAGCAGGGCATGAAATGGGAACAAACTATGCCATATTTGCCTTAGTCAAATGACGTGGCGGAGCGGGCGAACCAGACACTGCTGAACATGGTATGGACCATGTTGGTGGATGCGGAATTGCTGCAAAGATTCTGGGCAGAGGCTGTACGTACGGCAAGCTACACCATCAACCTCACCCCAACAACAGCGCTGAAGGGGGAGAGCGGCTAGAAGATGGCGCATGAGGTTTGGAGTGGGCGCAAACCAAGTGTGGCACACCTTAAAGTGTTCGGGTGCAAAGCGCATGCGATGGTGCACGCTGCGCAGAGGCATGAAAACAAGATGGGACACGGGCAAAGTTGTATCTCTTCCTTGGCTATGAGAGCGTGCATAAGGCGTACATGCTCTACAACATGCACAAGGGGGAGGTAATCCGCAGCCAAGACGTTGATTTTGACAAGTACTAGAGCTACATCAGCAGTAACGACGTGGGCGTGGTGGAATCTCAAAAGACGGGGGAGTGGTTCGAGCTCCTTGACTACGAGAAGGAGTCGGCGGACTCCAAAGTTGAGGATGCGGCATCAGAGCGCGAAGGTACACCAGCGGTGGTAGCCAATGCGGAGAACTTTGATGATGATCAAGCTGATGAGGAGACCTACTCGAAGGATCCGGCAGATGAGGCACCGAGGGTGCCAAGGCGCACACTCCTGACAGAGTATGCATCAGCGTCGGTGGAAAATCCACCGGACGCGCCGGTTGTTCGGGCGATGTTTTGCCGGAGCGAGAGAGATTCTTGGGGAGCCGTCCGGTTGATGATTCACTAAAGTGTACTGAATCAGAGGGATTGTAGCAGAGCGATGATGCACCACCAAACTACCGTGTCATAGCGGGATGCAGCAAAAAGCGGGGAAGCGCTTCGTCGCAAGTACCGGTCGATGGATCCGCATGACGCGGTGCATGCTGGCTGCATCAACGGAGCCGACTACCATGGAAGAGGCGCTTGCGTGGTCCAAATGGGATCAATGGGACGCAACCATCAAATTGGAGCTGGCGTCCATCACGGAAAATGACACGTGGGAGCTGGTTGACATGCCGAAAGATGCCAAGGTCATTGGCTCAAAGTGGGTCTTTAAGACCAAGTTCACAAAGGAAGGTGTGGTTGAAAAATACAAGGCGCGGCTGGTGGCAAAGGGATACGCATAGCGTAAGGGCAAGCACTACGATGAGAGGTTCTCTCCCATCGCCAAGTTGACAAGCATGCGGACGATCCTTGCGGTGGCAACTGCGAAGGACATGGAGCTCCACCAAATGGACTTAAAAATGACTTTCCTCAATGGCATCATAGACAAAGGGATTTACATGGAGGTGCCAGAGGGGGTCGAGGTGCCAAAGGACAAGGTGTGCAAGCTGCGGAAGTCGTTATACGGGCTAAAACAATCGCCCAGATGCTGTTACCAACAGATGGACGGCTTCATAACACAACTCGGGTTCAAGCGCTGTAAGGCGGATCACAGTGTGTACGTGTGGCGCGATAAGTAGATCCATCAGATTGTCATACTCTAGGTGGACAACCTGATTTTGTGCTTGAAGGATGTGCCCAGCCTATAGTGGCTGAAAGAGAAGCTGAGTAGTAGATTTCAGATGTCGGACATGGAGGAGCTAGAGTACTACCTGAGGGAGAGCATCACGCGGAACCTGAGGGCGTGCACGCTTGAGTTGGGGCAGGCCAAATACGTGGCCAAGGTGCTGAAGCGGTACGGCATGGAGGAGTGCAAACCAGTTGGCAGTCCGGTCTCCACGACCTGTGAACTGAGTGCGGCAATGGCGCCGTAAACAAAAGAAGAGTGGGAGGATATGGCAGGGGTGCCCTAGCATCGGCGGTGGGCAGCCTCATGTACGCCACGTCGGCAATTCGACCGGACCTGGCCTACATGGTGGGCCAAGTGAGCAGGCACGTAGCCGATCCATGGGCACTACACTGGTAGGAGGTCAAGCGCATCCTCCGGTACCTGTACACAACGCGGCACGCGCGCCTGAGGCTCAACGGCAAGGGGTGGGAGGACCCTTTGCATCTGGCCTGCTATACAGAAGTAGAGTACGCTAGTGATGTAGACAAGCGGAAGTCCTCATCTGGCTACGTATTCTTCCTCGCTAGTGCACCGGTATCTTGGTGCAGCACGAGGTAGGACTACGTCGCCACCTTCACAGTGGAAGCAGAGTACATCGGGCTGGCCGAGGCGGTCAAGGAGGCGGTGTGGCTCCACAGGTTGCTGGAGGAGCTAGGTGTGCCGCATCAGGAGCCTACGATGGTGCATGAGGACAACACCGGCTTAATCTCGCTGATCAACAACCCAACGCAGCACATGAGGACAAAGTACATTGACGTGCATTATCACTACGCATGGGACATGATCGAGAAGGGGCAGGTGGTGCCGCAGCACTGCAGCACCCACAAAATGCTTGCGGATTACTTGACCAAAGCGCAACCCGCGGACCGGCACGCATTGAGCGTGGCCGGGCTTGGGATGACCAGCTATGATGGGCTGGAGGGCGCAGTGGAAGACGAGTGAGAGCAAGCAGGAGCAGTGGGCATGGCAGGTGCAAGGGGGAGAATGTTGAAGATTTGCCCCTCTGCATGCTCAAGTGCGGCGCAGGGAGGCGCCGACGAGCCGCCAGAGAGGGGAAATTCCTTGTCATTTAATCTGGAGACTCGAGGATTGCTCGGGTCATAAAATGGAGGATTGCCCCTAAAACATGAAGAGTCGTTGATTGTGGTGAAAGTTGTTTCGGCGGAATCAGATTTGTAATGAGGGAGATATGGGCTTCCAAAGTTGGGGTGTGCGCGGCGGCTCTGGAAGCTGGCCGCACTTCAACCGCCGGTGAATGTTTGACCGGAACGAGAAACACAATGCCATCTGGGGATTTTGCTGGGGAAGGACTGCCGAGGCGTCCGGTGGATGATCTGCTGGATTTCAGTAGTGCAGTTTTGTTACTGAGGGACAGCCAAAATCCTGGCTTGGAGTCCGAAACTCAGGAATACACTTTTTTGCTCGAGGAATTCATCAAAATTCTGACTGCAGGTCCGCGAACAGGTTTCGAACCACATGAATCCCCATCATCAAACACGATGGTTAACTCATTGAAACAGATCCCAAAGGCGCGAGGGGCACCGCCGCTACCCGTAAGGACATCTGCGCCTCCGGAATGACGTTTTGATGGGTCCTTGATGTGTGAGGGCGCCTCGGCGGGCGATGTGGTGCGCGCCGCTGATTGAGCGGCTGGTTTGTGGTGCGACGCTTCGGCTGACATAGAGGGAGCTACGGCGAATCAAATGGCGCACGTTTTGGTGTGCTGGAGAGCTCATGACTAATCCTACAAATTTTTAGATCATGTCCATGTTAAAAAACCAAATGCAATATTGCGTTCTTCCCTTCGCAAAAGTGACTGTCTCACATTTGTCTTCAACTCCCAGAAACATAGCGTGAGGTGACCAGAAAGCTCATGCTTAGACTCAGCACCCACACAAAACAAGCCGTGAGCACAGAAGACTAGTCAAGCCATGTTGGAACTCCACTCTTGTTTCTGAAAACATGAAAAATGGGGGCCGGTGGCCGCCGTCCCTAAGTCACGCAAGCTGCAAGCCTATTACCTATCAGCAGACTCATCTGTGTGCATATGCAGGGTGTTGAATTGTACAGTTCCAGCGATGTGGGAGGAATTTCCAGTCCATGTTTCATGGAGACAGATGAGGGTATATGCCCCCAATGGATCTGAAAAGGTGCCACGTCAAGGGTCGGCAATGTGAGAACCGGTGTCATCTAGGAGGCAGTGAGGTCCAACGTCGATGAGTGCCTGCATAGCACGTGTGGCCTTAGAATGCTGAGGCATGAAAGGATGCTTGGCAGGGGACTAGTAATTGTAGAGCATCTCCCCCTGTACCCAAGCACTCAAGCATGTCTCCCAAGATGAGAAGGTGAGCTTGGACGTGAGCTGGGGAGGAGAACTTCCAAAGTCTTTCCACCGATGCTCAATACGTGTGTGAGAAATGGTAGCAGACGGAGAGGGGTTGGAGGAATCTATTGTAGCACGTTCTGGAGTAGAGGAGTCAACCGTGGAGGACCCCCCTGTCAGGAGGAATCCACTAGATGTGTTCCTGAAGTTTGTCTGATTGCATCTTGGTGGTTCACTTCTTCTGTTTTGGGCGAATCTGAGACTGAGTGTGAGCTTTCTGGTCGCCTCACACTATGTGAGTAGAAGTTTAGAGACAGTCACTTTTACGAAGGGACAAACAGGATTTCACATTGTTTTCTGTACATGGACATGATCATAACATTTATATGGCTAGTCATGAGCTTTTGAACGCACCAAACCGTGCGCAATTTGGCCAAACGTAGCCACAGTTACGCCTGCCAAAGCGCAGGTCTCACCCACCACAGAAGCCTGACGCCGCCACTCGCCGTGGCGCCTTCCTTCACGTGCAAAGCACCTTTCTGAAGGCACAGATCCCATTGCACGTGGTGTAGGGGTCCCCTGCACTGTTTCCACACACCTTCCCCACTTTTGGGTCGAGTTTGGTGATGGGGTGTGACGAGGTTCGAAACCTGTCCGAGGACCTGCAGTCACAATTTTGACCTAGTCCCTGAGAAATAAAACGTACTACTGAGTTTCGGACGTCGAGCCAGGACTTTGGCTAAGCCCCTCAGTAACAAACTGCAGTACAGGATCCGGTGGATAATCCGACGGACTCCTCGGCAGACCTGCCGCAGCAAAATCTCCAGATGGTTCTTTTGTTACTCGGTCTGGTCGATTATCCACCGGATTTTGAGTCGCAGCCGGCTCCCAGAGCCACTGCGCACACCCCATCTTTGGAATGCCATATCTCCCTCGATACTTGTCCGATTCCGGTGAACCAACTTCCACCGGATTCAGCAACTTGTCAAGTTTCAGAGGAAATAATCTATTTTAGGATTCAAGCCGCTAGATCCGCCGGAGCGGATTTTCCTCTTTCTTGCGGCTCGTTGGCTCCTCCCGGCGCCGTGCTTGGGCATGCGGAGGGGCAACTTTTCAACGTTCTCCCCCTTGTACCTGCCATGCCTGCTTCTCCTGCTTGCTCTCACTCATCTTTTGCTGCGCCGTCCAGCCCATCATAGCTGGTCATCCCAAACCCGGCCACGCTCATTGCGTGCCGGCCCGCAGGTTGTGCTTTGGTCAAGCAATCCGCAAGTATGTTGTGTGTGCTTCAATGCTGCAGCACCACCTGCCTCTTCTCGACCATGTCCCGTACGTAGTGGTAACGCACATGGATGTGCTTCATCCTCCTGTGACGCGTTGGGTTGTTGGTCAGCAAGATGGAGCCGGTGTTGTCTTCTTGCACCACCGTAGGCTCCAACTACAGCACGCCCAGCTCCCGGAGCAACCCGCGGAGCCACACCACCTCCTTGACCGCCTCGGCCAGCGCGATGTACTCTGCTTCCACCATGGAGGTGGCGACGCAGTCCTGCTTCCTGCTACACCATGAGACCGCTGCACCAGTGAGGAATAACAAGTAGCCAGATGTGGAATTCTGCTTGTCCACATCCCCAGCGTACTCTGCATATGTGTAGTATACTAGACGCAAAGGGTCCGCCCGCTCTTTGCGGTTGAACCTCAGGCGCGCGTGCCGCATCGCCTGCAGGTAGCGGAGGATACGCTTGACCACTTACCATTGTAGTGGTTTTGGATCAGCCACATACCTGCTTACTTGGCCCACCACGTAGGCTAGGTCCGGTCGAGTTGCCACCGTGGCGTACATGAGGTTCTCCACCGCCGATTGGTAGGGCATCCCTGCCATATCCTCTTGCTCTTCTTTTGTTTGCAGCGCCATTGCCGCACTTAGTTCACAAGTCGTGGAGACCGGACTGCAGACTAGTTTGCAGTCCTCCGTGCCGTACTGCTTCAGCACCTCGGCCTCGTATTTGGCTTGCCCTAGCTCAAGCGTGCGCGCCCTCCGGTTCCGCGTAATGCTCACTCTGAGGTAGAACTCCAGCTCCCCCATGTCCGACATCTGGAACGTGCTGCTCAGCTGCTGTTTCACCTGTTGTAGGCTCGGCAGGTCTTAGGAGTACATGATCAGATCGTCCACGTAGAGTGCAATGATCTGATGGAGCTTCTTGCTGTGCCACACGTTTACGTTGTGATCCACCTCAGAGCGCTTGAAGCCGAGTTGTGCCACAAAGCTGTCCATCTGTTGGTACCAGCGTTGGGGGGATTGTTATAGCCCGTACAAGGACTTCTGGAGCTTGCACACCTTGCCCTCTGGCGCCTCCATCCCCTCCGGCACCTCCATGTAGATTTCTTTGTCAATGATGCCGATAAGGAAGGCCGTCTTTAAGTCCATCTGGTTGAGCTTCATATCCTTCGTGGCTGCCACCGCGAGGATCGCCCGGATGTTTGTGAATTTGGCAACAGGGGCAAATGTCTTGTCGTAGTGCTCGCCCTTACAATTTGCGTACCCCTTCGCCACGAGTCGTGCCTTGTACTTTTCAACCACACCTTCTTTCGTGAACTTGGCCTTGAAGACCCACTTGGAGCCGATGACCTTGGCGTCTTTCGTCCTGTCAACCAGCTGTCACCTGTCGTTTTTAGCAATGAAACCCAACTCTGACTTGATGGAGGCGTCCCACAGCTTCCCCCCAGGCTGCACAAATGCCTCTTGCAGGATTGTTGGCTCTGTTGATGCAGCCAGCATGCACCGCGTCATGCGGATCCATTGACAGGTGCCTCCGTTGAAACGCTTCCCCGCTCTCCGTTGCCTGCTGCTGTAGCGCGACAGTTTTGGTGGCGTCTCATCACTCTGCTGTGATCCTTCCGATTCTGCCTGCTCCGGTGTATCATTAACCGGATGGATCCCCAAGGATTCCTCCCGCTCCGGCTAACCATCAACCAGACGGGCGGCGCTTTCGGAGGGTTTTTCTCCGACGCCCGAAGTGAACTCCGCTGGGAGTGCGCGCTTCAACACCCGCGGTGCCTCCTTCGTCGGATCATTCCCCTGGATCTCTAGCCCAACTGCATCATCGTCAGAGTCCTCCGCGTTGGCTACTGCGCCTGCTGTACCGCCGCGCTCTGATGCCCCATCATCGACCTCTACGTCCAGCGTCTCCTCCTCGTAGTCAAGGAGCTGGAACCACTCCCCTTGTTTTGGAGTGTTCCCAGGGCTCATGTCGTAGCTGTTGCTGCTGAAGCTCTACTGGTTATCGAACTCGACGCCATGGCTACGGATGATCTCTTGAGTGCACGGATCCCAGAGCCGGTACGCTCTCGTAGCCGAGAAACAAGAACGGCTTTGCCCGCGGTTCCAGTTTGCTGTCGCGTCGCTGCGGCGCCTGCACCATCGCGTGTACCTTGTACCCGAACACCTTCAAGTGTGCCACGTTTGGCTTGCGCCCGCTCCAAAGCTCCTGTAGCTTCCTCCAGCCGCCCTTACCTTTCAGCACCACTTTTGGGGTGAGGTTGATGGTGTAGCTTGCTGTACGCACAGCCTCTACCCATAACCCTTGCGGTAACCCCGCATCCACAAGCATGGTCCGCACCATGTTGAGCAGCGTCTGGTTTGCCCGCTGTGCCACTCTGTTGGACTGTGGTGAGTGCGGCGTTGTGGGTTCCCACTTGATGCTTTGCTGCTTCATCCACCTATTGTAGCCCACGTACTCTCCGCCATTGTCACTGCATAGCGCTCTGACCTTCCGGCGAGTCTGCCTCTCCATCGCAGCAACGCACTCCTTCACTCGGTCCAAGACCTTCCCTTTCCACTTCATAAAGTACAGTTTTTTGTCGCAGACGTCAATGAAAATGACGAAGTATCTCAAGCCGCTGTTTGACGACGTTTTGAACGGTTTGAACATGTTGCTGTGCACGACCTCCAGCAGGTCCTTTGCGCGAGCCTCGTTCTTGTTGAACGGCTTGCGCCGTGCCTTGCCCAAAATGCAAGGCTCACACTTTTTTTTGCCCTCTTGCATTTGTTGCCGCGTCTGCTACACCGTTGATGACGAGGCTGCGCACCATGACGCGCTTTGTCATCCCCTTAATGGTTGCGGGAGCCGAGTGCCCCAACCGTTGGTACTAGAGCTCCAGATCAGCGCTACCTCCCTTGGGCATGTTGACGATGTGCTTGTGCAAGTCTGTTGCATCGGATGCCACGGGGACCACCTTGGTCTCCACAATATAGAGACCGCCCTCGCACTTTGCCTCCAGCACAAACTTACCGTCACCGTCAATGCACACCACTGTGTCTTTCCTACGGAAGAGCACCTCATATCCCTTGTCCGTTAAGCGGCTGACACTAAGGATGTCAGCCAGGCTGGGGACGTGCTGCACATCACGGATTGTGCACAACCCCTTCTTACCGCCCACCAAGACTTCCACCTCCACGTCGCCTTGGCCGGCCGCTGGCTCAACTTTGTCGTTCGCAACGAGCATTGACTTGGAGGACTTCTCGTAGGTGACGAACCCCACCTTCTCGATTTGGGTATGTTCCTCGGGCCCGGAATCCAGGCACCGCCTGTTGCCCTTCTTGAGGAAGTGGTTCTTGTTGCTGTTGAGGAGCGACCTGCCCTTGGTGTTTTTGCCACCGGTCTTCACCTCCTCTGGATACTCACGGGCCCAATGGCCCTCCTTGCTGCAATTGCAACACACACCTTTCTTGGCGCCTTTCTTTCCACCGCCCTTTCCGCCGCTTCCTCTGCCCTCGCTTCCGCCGCCACGGGTTTTGGTGACGAGGGTCGATGAGGAGGACGAGGACTTCCTGCAGCTTTGTCACTGTGCCTTGTTGCAGATTTACTCTACGACCACGCCATAGGTGAGCTTGTCCCCTAACCATCCTCCTAGAACAATGATGAGTGGACCCCAACTGTCAGGTAGGGCCATGAGGAGGGCCATTGCCTGTATCGCGAAGATTTTGTTCGCGAGTGACTTGGGTTGGTGGATGGCACAGAGATTTTTCCAAGCTTTGGCTGCCAGCTTGCAGCCTTGGAAGCAGCCCCACTGCGACTAGGCTGTACCGGACACCAGGAGTATGAGCGCCGCCGTGTTCTTCTTTTCAATGGCTTGCTTCTCTGCGTCCACAACACTAGCCTCTACAAGCACCTCTTTTCCCAACATGACGTCCAGCAGCCCCAAGAGGTGCAACTCAAACTACCACCTCCAGAGCCCGAAGCCCGGGCCGCACGCATACTTTTGAATGGGCTACGTCGCCTTCTGCACCATTTGTGCAGCTTCTACTCTGACGGGTTCTCAGAACTTCAAGGCGATGTAGACAATGACGATCCTGTGCACTGCGAAAGACGTGAACGTTGGAGGCTATCAGACCTGTGGGCCCATAACCCGTTGTCAGGAGAAATCCACTAGATGCATTCCCAAGATTTGTCTGATCGTCTCTTGGTGGTTCACTTCATCTGTTTTGGGCGAATCTGAGACTGAGCGTGAGCTTTCTGGTTGCCTCACGCTATGTGAGTAGGAATTTAGAGATAGTCACTTTTGTGAAGGGAATAACGGGATTTAGCATTTACTTTTGGCATGATCACAAAGTTTATAGGGCTAGTAATTAGATTTCTAACACACCAGACCATGCGCGATTCGGCCAAGCGTAGCAAAAGTTACGCTTGCCGAAGCGCAGGTCTCACACACCACAGAAGCCTGACGCCGCCACTCGCCGTGGCGCCTTCCGTCACGTGCGAAGTGCCTTTCCCAAGGCGCAAATCCCATTTCACGTGGTGTAGGGATCCCCTGCACTGTTTCCGTGCACCTCCCCCACTTTTGGGTCGAGTTTGATGATGGGGTGTGACGAGGTTCAAAACTTGTCGAAGGACCTGCAGTCAGAATTTTGACCAAGACCTCGAGTAACAAAACGTAATACTGAGTTTCGGACGCCGAGCCAGGATTTTGGCTAAGTCCCTCAGTAAAAAACTGCAGTAGAGGATCCGGTGGATTATCCACCGGATGCTTTGGCAGACCTTCCGGAGCAGAATCTCCAGACGGTACTTTTGTTACTTGGTCCGGTCGATTATCCACCAGATTTCGCGTCGCAGCCGGCTCCCAGAGCCACTACACACACCCCATCTTTGGAATGCCATATCGCCCTCGATACTTGTCCGATTCCGGTCAACCAACTTCCACTGGATTCAGCGACTCGTCAACTTTAAGGGGCAATAATCTATTTTAGGATTCAAGCAATCCTTGAGCTGCTAGATTTGCTGGAGTAGATTTTCCTCTTTATTGCGGCTCGTCGACGCCTCCCGGCGCCGCGCTTGGGCATGCGGAGGGGCAAATTTCCAACACCCACTCCATCGGAATGCATCAAAGGTGCAAGTGCAGGGATAGAGAGAAGAAGCTCCATAACCAGGTTGGCCACAGTGGTGGCAAGTGCCTTATGTGCATCCAGCCCATTTTGGAGTTCCTCCTCCATCTGGCAACGTGCTGCCTTGGCTTTAGTGAGTATTGATGAAGCTTGATGGTTTGCTTAGGAGCCAGCATGATGCAAGAAGAGGAATCCATGGAGTGCTGACAGAGCAATGCAAGAGCGCTGAGTAGAAGATGGAGAGGACAAGGGAGAGGAGGAAGCATTTGTACTCACCAAATTAGCTACGTGGCAGCAAGGCAAAGAGCGGAGCTACCACTGCTATGGTCGAGGATGCAAGGATGGCAACCCATGTGGAGATGGCAACTACGAGGCAGAGAAGCCCTGAAATGGTGTCTCCTTCTACTGATGCTGATGCTGTTGCAATGAGAAAACATGTGGTGGCTTGCTTCGTGAGAGTGCAGACTGAACATGCAGGAGTGAGGAGAGCTATGGTGGTGGAGGTGCGGATGGAGCTGATGGCTCCACATGTCGCGTCTGGTGCAGTGGCTGTGGCTGTAGCCACGGCTGAGGTGGTTTTCGTCACCTGGGCAGCGACGTTGGTGGCAGCTACATCTAAGAGGGCTTGGGAGGCCGCTGCCTCCGCGGCATTTGAGCTCTGCTGTCCCGGGCAGTCGTAGAGAAGGTGAAGCCAGCACCCGCGGCTGTGTCAAGAAGGGTGTGGTAAAACTGATGGAATCTGTGTGCAATGGGAGGACTAGAACCCGGCCAAGAACCTCATATATCTCTGAGGTCTCAATAATGTCAGCAGCAGTGGGACCAACAGAAGGGGCAGAATCAGGAGATGGGTTGGTCCCGGCAGATTGCATACCTGGAGGTGGCAAATGAGAGGAGGGCAGGTTGTCAGCTGTGTAGACCCATCGGTCCCTCTCCTAATTACCTCGTTGTCTACACGAGGTAGTCTGAGACATACCGCTGTGGATGCGTATGCTGAATGCGAACTACTAGCATATAGGAGCTGATAACTAGCACAACCTACACGCGAAGTGGACAGTGCATATCGGACGACACGCAGTGCCACCTCAAGATTTTTCTGGTGTGGCTGCTATGAGAATTGGGCCAACAAGTTGACGATGAAGGCCATGTCTGCTCAGATTAACGTTCCAAGATACATGAGGGATCCGATCACACTGAGGTAGTCCAAGACATTGAAAATCTACCCAATTGTGATGGGTCAAGAGACTTCAGTAGACGTTGGCCTGCTGGAGTCATCGGCGTAGACGTAGTGTGGGTGTCAGCTAGCAAGGAGGCCAAGCGCTCTCCTAGGCTGCCGATGTATGCAGCCTGGTACACGTGCAAGGTGAGACCCTGACAGTCACAGTCGAGTTCCATGCCAAGGAACACTAGTGCCAGACCCAGGGCTCTTCATCTTGTATATGGACTGGAGCAAGTTCTTCACTGACTGGACCGCTGCTATAATGGGAGAGGTGATGAGAAAGTCGTCAGCATAGACTCTAACGGCCACAAGGGGCTCTGAGGGCACACTCAACAACAGTGCAGTGTCCACAGTACTGCACTTGTGGCCACCTCTCTCAAGGGCGGAGGAGATCTCCATGTCCCAGTAACGTGGCGACTGCTTAAGTCCATGCAGAGCCTTACGCACCTACCAGACCTTGTTTGTGCCATCGGTGAACCCCGGTGGCTGTACCATGTAGATTTCTTCATCAAGTTGTCCATGTAGGAAGGCGTTGTTGACGTCCATGTGTTCCAATGTCCATTCGTGCTGGGCTACAATACGCATGAGTTCTCGGGCAATGGTGTATCGCCCGACAAGAGCAAAGGTCTCGTCAAAGTCAACAGTAGGGATCTGAGAGAGCCTTCTGGCTGTGAGGCGAGCCTTCTATTGGTCAACTGTGCCATGAGGCTTCATTTTTTGCCAAAGAACCAAACAACCAGAGAAATCTTTGCAGCGTGCTGGGAGGTCCATAAGCACAAAGGCGCCATGGTCCTTGATAGCACTCAACTTCTCCTACATGGCCTTCTCCCAGAGATTGGAATTCTCAGCCTCATGAGCTTGCTGACCAGTGGTAGGGTGTGGAGGGAGGGTAGGCAAGCCACTGGCTGCCAAGCACGCGGCGACATACCCAGCAACTGATGACTCAAGGGCGTTGTGGAACTCATGAGCCACTAGGGCGTAGCCAACTGCTGAGTTCAGGTGAACAAGACCAAAAGAGAGACTGAGTGCATCAAGACCAGTGGGTATGAAACATGGTAAATCAGTGGAGGATGACGCACTGGAGTGAGTGCATCACTGAGAGGTCTGTGAAGTGTGGGGAGAAGAGTGCTGAGGTAGAGCACGGAATCTCCCCCCACGTGTGTTAGGTTCAGGGCCAA
The DNA here is from genome assembly GCA_023375785.1 of Penium margaritaceum. Taxonomy (NCBI): domain Eukaryota; kingdom Viridiplantae; phylum Streptophyta; class Zygnematophyceae; order Desmidiales; family Peniaceae; genus Penium; species Penium margaritaceum. The sequence goes on along the minus strand of SZWC01009325.1, from coordinate 44,066 downwards.
GAGGAGGAGCCTGAGGCGAGGGTTCAGAGGAATCAGCCACGGTTGGTATCTGCAGCACATGATCGGGAGATAAGCTGAGAATAGAGTGTGCAGACTGTGTCGGGGCTCAAGACGGTGTCGACCCAGTGGGCACAGAGAACTGTGTTGGAGAATTAGAGGGTGCCGACCTAGAGGGCATAGAGGATGCAAGGGCAGACGACTCAGAGGAGGAGGCGGTTGGTGAGATGGACGGAGAAGACAGGCTGGGAGAGTCATTGTTAGAGGAGGGGACAGATGGACATGGAGAGGAAGAAGGAGGGCTAGCAGAAGGAACCATGCCAGCAGGGGAAAAGTGAGATCCCTCAAGACTGTAGGCTGGGAAAGACACATCCCTCCCAAGATGACGAAGCAAGGAGAGAGGGGAGGACAGCGGGACACTGGACAGGTCACGAGGAAAGACATCTTCAAAGAAGAGGGTAACACATGACGCGATGACGCGGGATCTGTCAGCGTCCCAGAAAAGACAAGCCTTTGACATGGCTGAGACACCATAAAAAGTGCAGAGGCGGGCACTTGGGCTGAATTTGTCGTCCCAAAAGTCCTCTGGAACCCAGAAGACAATGAAGCAACTCCAGACACGCACAAGACGTAGATCTGCACGGTGACTACACCATCGCTCAAAGGGAGTTACATGACAAGGGAGAGGGTCATCTAGAACATGATTTTACACCTAGGTAATGTAGGACATGTCCTCAAAAGGGGCGGAAGGGAAGAGACACTCAAGAGAGTGAGGACACCGTTCACAAGGATATGGTTCTAGTGGTCAGAGACACCATTTTGTTAGGGCGTGTAGGGGGCCGACGGTTTGATACGCAACCGACGTGACGACAAGAAATGGGCAGTGAGTCCTATGAATTCTCCACCACACTCACAGCAAAAGACTTTCAAGCGGCGACCACAGGCCAGGTCAGCCTGGGGCAGCCAGAACTCAAGAGTGGAGCACACGTCATTCTTTTGACAAAGGGAAAAAATTTAGCGCATGCGAGAATAATCAATTGTGAGACAAAGGATGTAGCGACAAACCTCCCAGAGCATTGTGAGCAAGGAATCCCATGACATCAGCAAGCAAGAGGTCAAGGGGATAGGACGTTCGGGACTCAGACATAGAGAAAGGGGGACGATGCATCTTGCCGCATGCGCAATCAAGAAATTTGGCAGAGCAAGCACTGAGAATGTGGAAGCATCAAGACTGTGGGTGAGCTGATCACATAGCGAGCTGTCACTGGCAGCAGTGTGAATGTGGCAGAGGCAGTGATGTAGTAGCTGTGCGTGTGCTGAGGAGAGGGAGCATGCGACATGAACAAGGGTAGTAGCGGTGGGATTGGGCACAAATGACGGAACACGGAACAAAAAATCACAACGCGTGCCACGTAGCAGAACTCGGCCAGTGGTGCGATGCAACACAAATGAAACATTGCGGCTAGAGGAGAAGTCCATGCCCTGGTCATTGAGAGTCGTAACATAGAGAAAAATTAACTCAAGAGCGGGCACGTACAACACTTCTGGCAGAAAAAATCTCCCTCCACGCCCAACAAAGTGGACAACCCCCACACCCTGAATTGACAGAAGCTGGCCAAAGCCAGTGTGGATAAAGTGAACGGAGCTGACAGGACCCAACGAGACAAACGAGGTTCAAGAGGAGGTCATGGGATTGGTGGCTCTGGAATCGAGGATCCAAAAGCCACCCGACACGTGCACTGACACGGGATCACGACTGACAGCAGCAATGGCACAACGTGGAGGAAGCTGCTGACCACAGGCAACAAGACAGTGAGGTAAACGACGCGGACAATGTGTACACAGCTGCAGTCCATACACAAGATGAAGAGCCCTGGGTCTGGCACTAGTGTTCCTTGGCATGGAACACGATTATCCCTTGCTTCTCCCTTGCTTCTTCCTAGTTATCAGCTTCCGTACGCTAGTACTTTGCATTCAGCATACGCATCCACCGCGGGATGTCGGGGTCATTGCGGTTGCGGTGGGTCCCACACTGTCCAGTCCTCCGCCGATAGCCTTGCTTCACGTACTAACTCCCTGGCAGTTGTACAGGGTGAATCAAGCTCATTGCCAGGAGGCCCATCAATTAGTGATGAATCCAATGTGGCAAACGTAGAGGCTACGGTGGCAGCCACAAGTAGAGGATGCAATGTGCTACTGCTAGTGGGTAGTGCGGCTGTTGTGAGCAGATGTCAGTGCTCGGACAAGCAGCGTTGAGTGCGGCAGAAACAATGGCAGCCACAATAGCTGTGGCACCAGAGGGTTCACGCCCTATGTTTAGAGAAAAGAGAGTGGAGGCACGACCGTTGGCCACGGGACTAGACCAAAATGCGAGTCCCCAATGTGTTGGCGGTGGATAGCAACAAAGACAACTACAACCGTCTGTGGAGTCCAACCCGCGGGAGATCGTGGATTGGACAGTGGCTGAAGACTAGCAAGTGCATGCACTAGAGGCTATACATTGCAAGAAAGAAAGGAACACCAACTAACGGGGGTGTGGTAACTGCAGTACTTGCGTGCCCCGATTGCTCATCTGTAGGTCAGGAGATGGAGGCGGATGCGCAGCCCGTGGGTCTGAACTGAGATTGAAGCCCGCGGGTGAGGGTATGGCCAGAGAGGGACAATGGCGGCCAGCACGACATTAGAAGCCATTGTCAAAGAGATGGCTGGCGTGGTGGCAGAGGCTACGGGGAGGTAGAGTCCGCCTTGCGTTGAAGATGAGTGGCGCATGATGCAGTAGTCCACTGAAGGCCCAAGGACCATGATTTTTAGGAAGATTTGTACCACTCTGATAGGAATAGTTACGTCAAGTGTGCTCAGAAAGATAGTGTGAGGGAAGGAATGGAGTTGGAAGATCCCAATGTGACATACATGCCATGGATGTGTAGGAGAGCGAGCATGTAAGAACCGGCAACCGAAGACCCGTGCCGAGCATCAAGTCGAGCGAGCCTGCACCGCCACCCGGGGGTCGAGCCCGACCTCTCGGCAATAACCGAGGGTGGCTACACACCGGTGTACGGCCAACGACCGACATAGTGGGCCCCTAAGGATCAATAACCGGGAAATATTGCAGCTCCCCCAAAGACTCACAAGCGAACAAAATGAGGCAGACCAGGGCAGAGAGAGTGTACGAGGTGTAGTATCTTCAATGTCCTAGCAAGATAGTCATGAAGAGAAACATAAGATCAACAGGTTACTCCAGGGTGAGTCCCTGGAAAGCTTGGTGTCGGCATAGTGAGACTAGTGCCAGAAACCACGTTGGTCTTGAGAGCTGACTCCCCAGGCAAAACCATGATCATTTAGTCTCCTATGAATGTGTGTGTGAGAATGTGAGGTGAGAGAAGAGGAAACATCACATGTGAGTGGCCAGAAACTGGACGCAACTTCAACTCCCCCATGACCCGCAGGCAGTCAACCCACATGCACAATTGAGATGGCACATACAAGGATGCACGAGCGTGGTGGTGAAGAATTCCAGGCAAACAACAAGCCCATATTCCCCTGGGTCATGGGGACATGCAAGTCCGAGAGCATGAACAGCACACTGGAAGATGTTTCTGCTGAGAGATTTGGTGAGGAAATTAGCCCTCTGTGACCGTGTATCCACCCAAGCGACCCGAGCAATGCCAGCAGCAATGTACTCATGAACAAAATGATGCTCCATGTTAATGTAATTGGTGCGAGAGTGGTGCATGGCATCATTTTTTGTAATGGATTTTGTGCTTTGCTTGTCAGAGCGCATGGTGATGCAGCAAATGGGAACGCACAGCTGTTGTAGCAGGTGACAGGGCCAGACAGCTTCAGACATGCTTGCGTCAAGGGCCACATACTCAGCCTCAGCTGCACTTTGGGTGACACATCCCTATTTGTTACTCTTCCATGACATAGCAGTTCCACAAATCAGGAAAAAACACCCTGTTCTACATCTGTGCCATGTGCCCAATCACTATTGGTGAATCCATCCACAATGACTGAGGGTTGTGAACGAAAGTACATTCTGAGAGTGCATAGCGCACCACGCAAAGCACAACCTCAAGGTAACGATCTCAAGGACATTGGGATAACTGAGTAAATTTGTTTACAGCAAAGGCAACATCAACACAAGTGGTAGTGGCAGGATACATCAAGGAAACAATTACCCTAAAGCAATCAGTCATATCAACTTTCTCCCCAAGCTTTGACACGTCTGGAAACTTCAGCAGCGTTTGGCAGGCTAGGGTCATAGGGGTCATATTGGTGGAGGCCAAAGGGACCGCTGCCATAAGGGGTGCAAAGCACTAACCCAGGCGACGGACATACTTAGCCTGGCGAAGGTGTAGTATGCGGCGCGAGCGATTGCGCCCCAAATCCATGTTTAGAAAGACACGAGCATGGCCAAGATCCTTCATTTTACATGCTGACCGCAGAAGAGTCTTTTCAGACTTAAAAGATACGGTGTTGGGAGAGGCAATCAGAAGATCATCCACGTAGACTTGGGTAGCAAAATGGACACAAAGGATGCACTCAAGAACATAGAAAGATCCATAATACTTCTTCGGAAGCCACATCTCTCAAGGGTGGAGGTGATCTCTTGGTTCGAGCAGCATCGAGATTGCTTGAGTCCGTAGAGCCCCTTGCAAAGGCATCCGACCATGTTGGTTCCATCGTGAATGTAGGGGGCTGGACCACATAAATTTCTTCATCAAGCCTGCCGTGAAGAAAGGCATTACTGACATCCATTAGTTTGAGCTCCCAGTCATGCTGGGAAACCAAGCTGAGCAGAGCTATGGCGTTGGTGTACCGGCCAACTGGGGCTAATGTCTCATCAAAGTCTACACTTGGGTCTTGAGAGAATCCCTTGGCTATGAGTCCAGCTTTTTCTTGCTCGACAGTGTTTTTCAGCTTCAGCTTGCACCGGTATACCCACTTGGCTGCCACCACTTTCCCCCTTGGAGGGTGATCCACCAACTCGTAGACGACATGGTCAGTAAGAACATCGAGCTCTGCTTTCAAGACCTGCTCCCACAAGGTGGAGTCTGCGGCGTTCTCCGCGCCCTGCACCATTTGCGGCTCAAGTGGGAGGGGAGAGAGACCAGCAGCGACAAAGCAAGAGGCAACATACGTGGCAGCACAGGCATCACAAGCCAAGCAAAACTCTTTTTCAATGAGAGAGTACCCAAGAGTGGTGCTAGGGTAGATCACTACTGTAGTGATGGGTAAGGCAGTGGCGGTGAGGCCAAGGGCCCGCAGGCTGGGTTCACCAGTGACTACAGGCCGGGGATCTCCCTCAGGGTCCAATGCAGGGACAGTGGTAGTGAGACCAGGGGGAGCAGAGGGCTGAGAATGAGAGGAGGACATGCGGGGTTGAGATGCCGAAGCACAAAGCCGACCAACATGGACATAAGGATGTATAGGTGGTACAGTGGTGGAAGAGGGGGTGACAGGTGTAGGCGACTCAGGTGAGGGAGGCACAGGGTCAGCCGGAAGAGGAGAGGTCACATGACGAGAATCACCTATGGTGGAGTGAGCAAGAGAGGAGGAAGAAGGAGGAGAAAGAGAGGAGCGCAGTGAGGCCACAGGGGTGCACATAGCACGAAGGAGGGGACGACCCGGGCTTAGGTGCACGCAACGAGGGGACAACATGAGACACAAGAGAGGGAGGATCCCGAGAAACTCCTCCAAGTTGAGAAGGCATGGGGAGAAGGACTGGGCCGAGGGAGTTTGCATTCAAAGAGGTGTTGAAAGAAAAGAGCATTACAAGAGTCAACCACAGGATAGCGCACTGGGTCCAAGAAGCACCAGGCTTTGGAGAAGGTGGAAACACCCAGGAACACACAGAGGCATCCATGATGAGAGATTTTCCCATCACGGTGGTGAGGAGGTAGCCAAAAGGAGGTGAAAGAGTCTAAGAAATGGGCAAGACAAAGGTCAGCATGATGACAAGTCTATCTTTAAAAGTAGTGACATGGCGAGAGAGAGGGCCGTGAGGAACATGGTTCCACACCCACGTCATATCGGACATAACCTCAAAGGCGAAGAGAGGGGACTGACCTGAGGCAAAGAGGAGAGAGCAAAGATCATCAGCTAGGGTGCGGTTCCAACATTAAGAGATACCATTCTGTTGGGACGTGCGACCACCACGGCACTCAAGAAAGCGAGAGGTGGGTCCAAAGAACTCTCCATCTCAGTCACAGCGAAAGACCCTCAAGGGGCGAAGGCAAGAATGTTCAGCCTGGGGCAGCCAGGATTCAAAGATGTCACTCACATCACTCTTCTGACCCAAAGTAAAGATCCAATGGTAGCAAGACGAGTCATCAGTCAAGTAGAGGACATAACGCCCAAGGCCACCAAGGAAGTCATGAGGCAACGGACCCATGACATCAATATGCACGGGATCAAGGGGATGAGAAGTGGTGGAGTTTTCTCTGGAGAAAAGGGAGTGATGCATGTTGCCTTGAACACAGTCAAGGCAGGTGAAGGAGCATGGAAGCATAAACGTGGCAGAGTCAAGGCTAGCGACAGGTTGGAGGTGCAGGAGACTCGCGATGGTGGCGGTGTGAATGTGGCAGAGGCAACGGTGCAAGAGGTCAGCTTGCTCAGGCAACGGATTAGGAGCAACATGAACAAAGGCTGATACAGCACAATGTGAGGGAAGGGATAGAGGGACACAAAACAGATGATCACAGTGCAGAACGCGAAGAACCACTTGGCCAAAAGAGTAAACGGAGACAATACCAACACCACAACTAGACGAGAAGTCCATGCCCTAGTCTTCAAAGGTGGTGAGAGAGACAGAGAAGGCTGACCTCAAGATCAGGCACATACAAAATTTTAGTGAGGAATAGGTCCCCGCACGGGCCAATGAAACAAATGACGCCAACACCCTGGAAAAAAAGAAGCTGGCCAGAGCAAGTGAGCACAAATTGGCCGGAACCGATAGGGCTAAGGGAGACAAAGAACAAGCGACAGGAGGTCATGTGGTGGGAAGCACCCGAGTCGATGATCCAAAAACCACCAAAAACACGGGTGGAGGGCAAAACGAGACACACAACGAGAGTGCCTGAGGGTGTGTGACCAAGACGACGTGGGAATTTGCTGAACTGCCAATCCTCAAACCAAGGGAAATCATTAGGCAAGGCGCTCTGAACACAACCCGACGACGCGCCATGAAGGGCTCTCTCCAACTCACAGACAAAAGGATGGGACTGGCTACTCACACCCTCACGACCCTTAAAAAAAAGCTAGAGGAGTTCTGTGAGGCGATGCTCCAGGGCACGCTCATCATAACGACAATCGGAGCGACGATCAGAAGGACGGGTGTCAAAGAAGTGACTGTCGTCACGGGGCCAGGCTGGGGCGGTGTAGTGCACGGAAGGGGGTCCACAACAGGCAGGACCAGAGGCAAGAGGTACCCAACCCCAGGATCCGGGCTGGAAAGTTGGCCGTTGGAGGGGTGCCATGGTGGTGCTGAAGGCAGATGCGGAGGAGGAAGAAGACGGAGGTGGAGCCAGCATGGTGACAGCATTTGCAACAGGAGAGGAGCTGACACTCATGCGTACCCACTTGGCACGCATGGTGGATGCGAGACAAATGAAAAACTTCAGGAGCAGTGCAATTGGGTGCCGAGTACCCAGAGGTACCATAGTTCCATCAGGTGACTGTGCCTGTCGCAGAAGATATGTCAGGGGCTTTGCCACCATGGCTGTGGCCCTTACCACGACCACGCCCCTGCCCAACCCCCCACCGTGCCCAGTGTCTGAACAACATGGATAGCAGTTGTGATGGAAAGGGAAGAGGTAGGAAAGGGAGAGGAAGAGGATGCAAGAGCAGAGGTAGAGGCAGTGGTGATGGTGGAAAGGGCGGCACGATGAAGGTACCTGTTTTGCATGTTGCTCCACCAGTCGGTAAGTTTTTCAGCGGGAAAATCGTAGAGTTATCCAATGCCTGGTGGGGAGTTGGTAGAGACTGTCTCAGCGGCAAGCCGATCGAGTTCAGACTAAGGAACGCATAAATACAGGTCAGAAAGTTCAGGAATGAGGCCAGCAACAATGGACAGACAGGCAGAAAGGGGGCCGGTGGCAGCCGTCCCCAAATCATGCAAGAGATGCAAGCTACGAGCCTAGTACTAATCAGTAGACTTGTCAGCATGCATGTGCAGGGTTTTGAATTGCATAGCAAGAGCGCTCTGGACGGTATGTCCAGTCAATGTTTTCCGGTGACAAAAGAGGACATATTCCCCCAATGGATCTACAGGGGTGCCACACGTGGGGTTGGCATTGTGTGTACCCACGGCATCCAGGAGGCCCTCAGGTCCAGCTTTGATGAGTGTCTACATAACACGTGCGGCCTCAGCACGCTGAGGCACAAAAGGATGCTTGGCATGGGAGTAGTAATCCCAGAGCATCTCCCCCTTTATCCACGCGCTGAAGCGTGCCTCCCAAGATGAGAAGGTGAGCTTGGACGTGAATTGGGGAGGAGAACTCTCAAAGTCTTTCCGCTGATGGAGAAGACGTGTGCGAGCAATGGCAGCAGACAGAGAGGGGTTGGAGGAATCTGCTGTAGCACCGTCTGGAGCAGCGGAGTTGACCGCGGAGGACCATCCTCCATCCGAAGGCATCACTGCTGGAAAGGCAGGAACTGAGCAAATACGCTCTATGATCAGGTTGGCCACGGTGGTGGCAAGTGCCTTTTGGGCATCCAGCCAATTTTGGAGTTCCTCCTCCATCCGGCGACGTGCCGCCTGGGCTTCACTGACTTCTTCGTGCAGTGCCTGAATGGTTTCCTTGGGAGCCAGCATGACGCGGGAAGTGGAAGCAGTGGAGTGATGAGAGAGCGATGCAAGAGTTCCGAGTAGAAGATGAAAAAGACAAGGGATAGGAGGAAGCATCAGTGCTCACCACACTTGCAACATTGCAGCAAGAGGAAGAGCGGCGGTACCACCGCTACGGCCGAGGATGCAAGAACGGGGACCCAGGTAGAGATGGTGACCATGAGGCAGAGAAGCCCCGAAATCATGACTCCTGCCAGTGCTAGTGACGCAAATGCAATGAGAAAACTAGTGGTGGCATGCTCGATAGAATGCGGACTGAACCTATAGGAGTGAGGACAGTTGCGGCGATGGATATGGGGATGGAGCTGACGGCTCCACATTTTGCGTTTGGTGCAGTGGCCGTGGCTGTATCCATGACAGAGGCAGCTACCGTCACTTGGGCAGCAAAGTTGGTGGCAGTTGCAGCTAGGAGAGTCAGGGAGGCCGCTGCCTCCGCATATGCCTCAGTTTCTCTGTCCACAGCAATTTGCGTCGGAGCTCTGCTGGCCCAGGAAGTTGCAGAGAAGGTGGTGCCAGTACCCGCGCCTGCGTCGAGAAGGGTGTGGGCAAGACCAATGGAGTCTGTGTGCAATGGGAGGTCCGGAACCTGGCCAGGAACCTCGCGTATCACTGAGGTCTGAATGGTGTCAGCAGCTGCAGGACCAGCAGTAGGGGCAGAATCAGGAGACGGGTTGGTCCCGGCAGATTGCATACCTGGAGGTGGAGAATGAGTGGAGGGCAGGCTGTCAGCTGTGTAGATCCATTGGTCAGTCTCCCACTCACTTGCTTCTTCCCAATGTTCAGCTTCCGTACGCCAATAGGATGCATCCAGCATACGCATTCACCACGGGGTGTCGGGGTCGATTTGCGGATGCGGTGGGTCTCACACTGTCTAATCCTCCGCTGGTAGCCTTACTTCACGTGCTGCCTCCCTGGCAGCTGTGCAGGGTGAGTCAAGCTCATCTTCAGGAGGCCCGTTAAGTGGCGGTGATTCCAATGTGGCAAACGTAGAGGTTATGGTGGCCGCCATAAGTAGAGGATACAACGTACTACTGCTTCTGGGTAGTGCTACAGCTGTGAGCATATGTTGGTGCTCGGATAAGCAGTGCTGGGTGCGGCAGAGGCGGCAGCACCTACGACAGCTATGGCACCCAAGGGTGCAGGCCCTGTGTTTAGAGAATAGAGAGTGGAGGTGCCACCGTTGGCCATGAGACTAGACCGAAACGGGAGTCCCCAGAGTGTTGGCAATGGATGGTAGTTGAGACAACTGCAACCGACTGCGGAGCCCAACCCATGGGAGATCGCGGATTGGGAAATGACTGAAGAGGAGCAGGTGCATGCACTATAGGCTGCTCTTCACAAGAAAAGAAGGAACACCAGCTGTAGGGGGTGCGGCAGTAGCAGCAACTACATGCCTCAACTGCTCCTCTAGACAACAGGCGGTGGAGGCGGATGTGCAACCCGTTGGTTTCAACTGAGACTGAAGCCCGCGGGTCGGGGTGGCTGGAGAGGGATGATGGTGGCCTCCACGGTGAGAGAAGCCGTCCAAAGAGATTGCTGGCATAGTGGCAGAGGCCACGGGGAGGTAGAGTCCACCGTGCGTGTCGAGATGCATGGCGCATGGTGCAGTCCACTCAAGTCCCAAGGACCATGTGAGGAAGATGCGCACCTCTCTGATAGGAGTAGTTACCCTCAAGTGTGCTAAGGACGAGAGTGTGAGGGAAGAAATGGAGTGGGAAGATCCCCAAGTGACACACATGCCATTAATGTGGAAGTTTGCCTCAAAGAAAAATGAAGGCAAGTGTTGGGCAGGAGAGCGAGAGTGTAAGAATCGGTAAGCGCAGACCCTGGTCAAGCATCAAGCCGAGCGATCCTGCACTGCCACCCGGGGGTCGAGCCCGACCTCTTGGCATTAACGGAGGGTGGCGACTCACCAATATATGGCCAACGACCGACATGGTGGCCCCCTAAGGATCAGCACCCGGAAAACATTGTTGCTCCCCCAAAGACCCACAAGATAACAAATTGAGGCAGACCAGGGCAGGCAGAGTGTACAGGGTGTAGCCTCTTCCACGTCCTAGCAAGATATTCATGAAGAGAAGTATAAGATAAACAGGTTAATCCAGGGTGAGTACCTAGAAAGCTTGGTGACTGCCTGGTAAGGCTGGTGCCAGTAACCACGTTGGTCTTGAGTGCTGACTCTCGAGGCGAAGCCGTGATCGTTCATTCTCCTGTATATGTCTGTGTGTGAGCATGTGAGGTGAGACAAGAGGGCATATCAGACGTGAGTGGCCAGAAACTGGATGCAACTTCAACATGGACAAAAAATTGAAAAAATGCCCCCATCTAAAAAAATGTACATGAATGAGTGATTCACCTCATGAGTCACCGCCGCTCCTCATGGGGTCATCGCTCTCACACAAGAATCACGATTGAGAAAAAAAGGCCCGTTTCTGAGAACAAGAAGAAACAATCATTCCGTTTTCTTCCTGACATGCAAACCCCTCCAGTTCTTACATGAAAACCCTAATTAAACCACACCCCAACATTTGTGGTTTTAGGGTTTTAGTGAAGCACGGGCTCCTGCTGGGCCCCGCGGTAGCGTGGCTCAGCAGGTTCCCTTTCAACACATGGGGTGTCTCGGACCCCCCATGCAAACCGCACGCAAAGTAACCCCTTAAAATCACAAAACTCTCAAAAGAGGGATTTCTTATTGTCGCTGACATCATGAGCTGGAAGTGGAATGCATGCCACATTGCGTCGATGCAAAATTGGAGTCGAAACTACCCTTGGAGGCAAAACGGGGGCATAAAAAAATCTTCAGACCGGGGACACGGTTCACTTAAAAATGAATTACATAGGGGGAATTTCACAAGTCTGGCCATTGTAGAATAAATCGGTAATTTGCCCCTGCTATTCACTCATTTCCTCTGCCTGTTCAAAACAGGACCAAACTGGAGTCCTCCCTCGCGATCGAGTAATGACCCGATTGTCTTTGTGTTTCCTAACAAGAAAACTCTGCT